>JBAMBJ010001506.1:0-35291 GCA_037043495.1 Drosophila recens | reverse complement strand
CTCATCGAGTCAACAGACTTACCAATTTATCCTTGGAATACTGGCCCGAAATGGGCTGCGGTTTGCTCACGCCCGTCGACCACCGATGCGGCAGATTGAGATCGTCCTGGGCGAGTTTCAGTTTGGTCGCCAGCTTGGCCTGCTGAGCCGCCGAGTTGTTGGCCTTCTCGCGTCCCAGCGTGGCGGACTTTTGTTTGTCCGGCGTTTTGCTGCGCGACAAAATGTTCCAGCGCCGGCGACGCTTGACGTCCTTGCTGGCGGCGGAGGAGCCGGTGGTGTCCAGCGTCGAGTTGAACATGGACGACGTGGACGCGGATGTGTTGGCAGACAGATTCATGGCACTGAATTGCTGGTGCAGCGAGTCGCCCGCTGGCGAAATCACGTCCACCGTCGACTTGTTCAGACTGGCCGTCGAGCGATGCTGTCGCGGCGGGGGCGTGGCACCAACTGCTGGCGCGGCACTCGCCGCCCGCGCTGCGCGCTGCGGCGCCTGCGGCTCCAGGAACTGCAGCTCCGTGCTGGCTGCCCGATCCGCGCCGTATTTCTTAATATTCCTGGTAATCTCATCGTCCGCCTGTGCGTTCACCGTCAGCGTAATAACATTGTTGTTATTATTGTTGTTGTTGCTCGGATTGCTGGCGTGCCGTGCAGCGGGCACAGGCGCCACGCCCGCCGGCGCTGACTGTATGGAGGAAGCGCGCTGTCGCATGGCGTCCGCATTGGCGGCATTGGCATGGCCGCTGGCCCCTCCGCTGCTGCCTCCGCTGGCGCGCTGTGGCAGCGGCACATCTCGTAGATGGGCTCGATGGGCTGTTCATGGCGCTGCGTTGCAGCGGTGTCGGCGTCGGCGTCGCTGCTCCTCCTCCTCCAGGTTGCGGGCTGCTCGCCGGCGGCGGAGGCGCCGAGCTGCGGTAACCACTCGGCGGCAAAGTTGGAGAGCTTGAGGATTCAGTTAAGATTGACAATAATTAGTAAACATAAAAATTATTATTAATATAATAAGTACTACAAAATGCTAAATATTTATTACTTCTTAACTATAAATTATTTTGATTTATGTTAAATAAAAATGAAAAAATAAAA
Organism: Drosophila recens; assembly: GCA_037043495.1. Taxonomy (NCBI): domain Eukaryota; kingdom Metazoa; phylum Arthropoda; class Insecta; order Diptera; family Drosophilidae; genus Drosophila; species Drosophila recens. The sequence goes on along the minus strand of JBAMBJ010001506.1, from coordinate 34,208 downwards.
TAAAAATTTAATTAGAAACAAAAAAAAATCATTTAAAATTGTATACAATTTTGTAAGTTTGCATAATTTAATTTCCAATTTTATTTAAAAATTAAAAATTAATCTCCTTTAAAATCAAAAACAATTTTTAAAAATACCGCCAGAAAATAAAATTTGGTATATAAAAAATATATACTTTTTGTAAAACTCAAGGTTTTTTTATTAACTTTTCAAATATTTTTTGAGCATTGGAAATTTTTTCAATAAAAAAATGGAACAAAATGATTTTTCTAATGAAAGTTTTAAATAAAAGTTTGGCATTCGCAAAATAGTATATCTACAGTTTTTCTATTCTATGCATTTTTTTTTAAATTGGTACTACATACGAATAATAATAATCATAATAAGTACTATAAAATGATACATATTTGTTAATTCTTAACTATTAATTATTTTGATTTATGTTAAATAAAAATGAAAAAATAATAAATAAATTAGAAACAAAAAAAAAGCATTTCAATTGTATACAATTTTGTAAGTTTGCATAGTTAAATTTCCATTTTTATTTAAAAATTAAAAATTTAACTCCTTTAAATTTAAAGAACTTTTTGAAAAATACCGCCAAAAAATAAAATTCGGTGCATAAAAAATACTATTACTATTATTATATTAATTACTAATTTTAAATTTATAGATTTCTCTGATCAAAAATATTCCTAGAGGTTTTTAAAAATAGTTATTTCATTGATCTAATTGGGTTTTTCTGGGTTTTCCCCAATCCTTACAACATATGTTGGATTGATTATAATTCTTTGCATGCCCCAGACTTAGCTTAACTAATTTTCTATTCTGTGTACAATTAAAATTTACATTTATTTAATTTATTACTTATTCATTTTAGTTCTAGTTTAATTCATTCAATTTAATTGTCAAAATTAATTTTACTTTTTGCCGACTAATTTTTTTTTAAATAAATAAATAAAAAAATAAATATAACAAAAGGTTTTTTTAAAATTTTTCGAATTTTTTTTGAGCATTGGAAATTTTCTTTTTAAAAAAATAGGACTTTAAATGATTTTTTTAATAAAAATAGTGTATCTACGATATTTCCATTCTATAAATTAGCGGTGGGCACGAAATTTGAATTCGGGAGCACTACAACAACAACAACCCTATTAGAGTCTACCTAAGTTGGGAGCAGCCGCTGCTCCCGGAGCCACTGCGTGCCCACCGCTGCTATAAATAATTTTTTTTTTTAAATTGGGATTAAGTTGACATAACCTATCCAAGAATCTAAATACATTTATTTTTTTCTTACTCATTCAGTTACTTTTCTTTGGTTTTAATACTTGTTTATTTTCTGGAGCTTCTTCTCACCTTTGGACAGCTGCTGCGGCGGCGGCTGCTTGGCTCATCGCCGACTGGCGCAGCTGGGACATGATGGACGGCTGCTCCTCGATCATGTTGAGGTTCTCGAAGGTGCCGTGCGGCGGCAGATACGGCTGCGAGTGGCCCATGAGGCCGATGTACGGATACTGGTGCAGCATGGTGGCACCCGACGAGGTCGGCATGTTGCCACCATGTACTCCGCCCGCTCCGCCCGCCGTGGCCACGAACTGGCCGACAAACTGGCCGCCGTTGAGCAGATTGCGATTGGACACGAGATCCGGCGATGAGCCGGACACGTAGTTGCGATAGCCCTGCAAGGGACGCGGCGTGGCCACGGCCAAGTCTGGAGTGGACGACGAACTGAGGCGATTGACCGGATACGGAGGCGGTGCCTTGTGGCGCATCATGTGCATCCGCTGGGACAGCTCCAGGTAGGCAGCCGGCTGCTGTTGCTGCTGCTGTTGTTGCTGCTGTTGTTGCTGCTGCTGCTGTTGCGTCTGATAAAAGTTGAGATGATGATGATGCGCGTGCAGCGCTGCCGCCGGCTGTGCCACATCCGGATAACGATGCGCCGCCGTCAGATGGTGGCCAAAGAGCAAACTCTCGCCATAGACCGCCGCGTTGTGGACATCGGGCTGCGAGCCCGCATAGTAGGCGGCCGTGTTGCCGGGCGTGGTCAGCGCCAAGGCCACGTTGTGCAGCTCGGCGGATGGCGTTCGATACTTCAGCTGCACGGCCGTCTCGTAATCCGGCGCCGGACGATACGTGGGCAGCATGGCCTTGAGGCGTTCTCGCTCGTGGGAATCAGCGTTGAGCGTGGTGCTGCCGCTGTTGTTGTTGTTGATGATGTTGCTGCTGCTGTGCAGGTTGTTGTTGCTCAGGTCCAGGCAGCTGCTGCTCTGGCCCAGCAATTGACTGTGGCTGGCGGCCAGCGAGATGTTGGAGGAGAGCAAATGTGGATGTTGCTGCTGCTGTTGCAGTTGTTGCTGCTGTTGGTGTTGCTGCTGCTGATGTTGCTGCTGCTGAAGCTGCAACTGTTGCTGTTGTTGCTGCTGCTCGGCGGCAGCCACATAATCATACTCCACATAACCAACGCTATCCGCCGCCATGGACACACCATTGTTGCTCTCCACGTCCGCCCCGCTGCTGCCGAGGCTGGAGGGCGTGTCCGTGTCGATGTAGCGCTTGAAGAACTTGTGCTGCGTGATGCACAGCTTCCAAAAGTACCGGGCAATGTCCGCCTCGCTGAAGATGAAGCTGCCCACGATGCTGCCGTCGCCGTCGAGTTTGTTCTGCTCGATCTTGATCGTGCGCTTGTCAATGGTCACCGTGTGGAACTCCTTCCAGGGAAAGTACTGCCGGCCATTGTCCGCATTCACCACCATGCCATTGATGGCCAATCCCAGCAGCAGATCGTTGCCCAGCGTATCCTTGGCAGCGAAACGTTCCTCGCCATAGCCATCCAGCTGCTGGCAGCACTGGATGTACATCTCCTCCGCCTGGCACTGATTGAGATGCGCCAGGCCAGCGTGCTGCTGCAGCACCTCCATAATCAGACCGTCCAGCATGCTGTCGTCGTTGGCCAATCCCTGCATGTTCCGCGGCAGCACCAGCGACTTCTTCAGATAGTCCTTGGACTGCTTATCCCCCTGATAACTGTCGTACTCCGCCTGCCGGCAATATAAAGCCAGCAGAATCGCCGTGCGAATGTCGCAGGCAATCCGTCCCTCGTAGATGTCGCTCTTCAGCTGCAGAAAGTAATAGAAGCGTGTCGCCTCATCCGTCAGATGCCGCACGCCGGTGGTCACATAGTGACGCACCCGCAGATACATCTTCGCTGCCGCTGCGTACTTCTCCAGCTGACGGCTGAGCGAACGCTCCAGGTCGATCCATTTGTACTCGTCCTCCTTGTCCTTGACCAAGTAGCGTAGTCCGAAGAACTCCGGCTGTTGGATGAGCAGACGCTGGCACACATTGTCCAAACACTCCTGACCCTTGCTCTCCGAGCTGATGGTGCAGTCGACGGTGCTGGAACTATCTGTTGGATAAGAAGATACATATCTTGTTTTAGATAAAAACGTGCACAGATTACACTCGAATACCTAACAGCTAAAAGAACGACAACAACAACGCTTGACAACGGAGCACGCGCAAGTATGCTAATGTACACAAAGATACTTATTTTTTTCTTTATTTCTCTTTTATTTTTTTGTTGTCTAATCGTTATTTTGTGGATTGCCTTATACGTTTTATTGAGCCACCGACGGAAATTGTCGTTAAGTTGCTATTCTGCGAACGCTCTGTTAGTTAACAGAACTGCGAGTACAATTACACTAGCTTAAAGTGTTGGATTAATCTAATTAGAATTTAAAATTATTTAAATATAAGCTATATTACTGGTTATAAAAAAAATATACATACATAAATAATTTATTTTCCATTTTTATACAAAAAATCATTTTAACTGATTTGTCTTTACTTTTTATCTTTTTAAGCGAAAGATCTGTTAATTAACAGAGCTGCGAGTACGATTACATTTGCTTAAAATGTTGGATTAATCTAATTTGAATTTCAAATATTTAAATATAAGTTTTATTACTGGTTTAAAAAAATATACATACATAATATATTTTCCATTTTTATACAAAAAATCATTTTAACTGATTTGTCTTTATTTTTATCTTTTTAAACGAATGCTCTGTTAATTAACAGAGCTGCGAGTACGATTACATTTGCTTAAAATGTTGGACTAATCTTATTTGAATTTAAAATCTTTAAATATAAGTTTGATTACTCGATCAAAAAATAAATATATAATTTATTTTTCATTTCCATTAAACTGATTTGTCTTAATTTTTAATGAAACTAAAAATCCTAATCCATTTCTTTATAAGATATCTTTTTAAGGACAATGTCATTCTAGCATAAGCTATCTCACTGTTAACCGTTAACAGTGCGCCGCTGTTAACATAACAGCGGCGCAACAAGTCACATAATAAAAATGCTGCTATTTTGTTGTTGCCTGCTGTTTTTTGATATGTTTTGGCAAAGGCGAATTCCAAAAAACTGGTCATAACGAAAGCCAAAGATAAACTCATTGCTTATCTGCTGTTGTTGGCCATAATAAAAATACAACACACAATTATGTGTTTCCAATTAAAAACGCGCAAATGACTAAATAAATCAACAAGTGTAAAAACTTGGCGGCAGCAACATTTTTTAGTGTTGTTGTTGTTGTATTTGTTGCTTTTCCCAATTATTGTTGTAATTGTTGTTGACGGCGACTCATAGGCAATTGAAACCGTTGTTATTGATATTCTTCTTCTTTTGTTGTTGTTGCTTCTGGGCTGATACGCCCCCACACACACTCACACACACACACTCTCTCACACACACACACACACTCACCTAGCAAATGATGCACAGATATAACAAATAAACTTTTGGACGTCACATTATATTGTCGACATTTCTTAAAGAATTTTAGTGGCATTTCCGTGCCGTTGTGTACGCTCCGTATGGAACAATGCGTGAGACACGCTGCGGCAGATTCTGCTGCTCTTTCTGTTGTTGGCTTTGCCTGAGAGGTCGTTGTTGTTGTTGGCCAGCAGGTACCAACGACATTTGCATGTAAATTACACAATTGGCTTTTGTTGCTTTCGTTTTTTCAAGCTGTTCGCGAACAGCTTGTAAGGCACTTTGAATAGAACACAGTTGTGTACACGTTAACCATTAAAATTTAATAATTAAAACTAATTTAAAGTCGTTGCAAATTATAAATAAAGGAGTTAACAAAAAAACTAAAGCGAAAGAGTAGTTTTGGTTGTGGTATCGAATTAGCGACTGAGTACAATGGCTGGCTGTTGGTCAGTCTATAACATATTGGCATCGAATGTTAACAACAAGCTTTTACATTTATTGTTTCTTTGATTTCTATTAAATATTGGTAATGCTAATTTCATCTTAAACAGCTATAATTATTGCTATAATTTCCCAGCATGCTTGATAAACTTAATATAATAACATTTTTACATTTTGCACATTCTTATTGAAGTGCGTACTCTGCTTAAGCATAGTACGCAAACTCAAAAAAAGGGCTGGCGTAAGCCCAAACTCCATATAAAAAAAACGCTGGCGTAAAATCAAGAAGAAGAACTTGACATTTATTACGCTCGGGTGTCCGCAGACTAAATAAAATAACAGAGCTGTTAAGTAAAGTAACAGAATGGGCAGCACTGCTGACAGGCCCAGCGAAACATCAAACTGTTTAGAGTTTCGCTGGGTATACTGGAGATAAATGTCTGGCACACAAGTGAAAACTATGAAGACTAATTAAATTTGGTCAATAACGATGACAATATTGGTAGATTATAGGCAAGAACGTAAGCTAAAATGGTTTTTATAGATATTTTGGTATTTTTTTCATTAACACAAATGGTGAATCCTCATAAGAAGTTCAAAATCGATGGGTGCACCCAACACGCGCTGTGGTTGCGGAGCATCGCATATTTTTTCTCTATAAACTTTAATTTGCATTTTTCACTGCCTATTCTCTCCTCTTTCATCCAAATCAGTTCAGCATCTTCAAATTTAAAATAAACCGCCGCTGACGCATAGTGTTACCACTCAACTTTTTGTTATTTTTCCGTGTTGCACTGGCAACACTGGGCTTACGCTCGTCGACAGCTAAATATTGAGCACTTTACGCCGCGTAAAATTTAGTTAGCTTGCGTACTAAGCTTTAACAGCATAGTCTTCGTTGGATGTACTCACTTAACGAAAATGTATGAACGAAGCGCACAGTACCTTTTGAGTAACAATAACAACACGCAACAGTATCACTTTGCCAAAGCTGCTGATCGGACGTGGTTTTCTCCTATAATTGCGCCGAAACAAGCACAAATTTTATATCAATTGGCTGACTACATCTCAATTTAACCCTAACTACACACCCGACACTAGATTATTAGTCGAGCAACAGCTGAACGAAGACGTAGACGCGTTAAACAGTGATTAGCACACGCCATACATACGTACATACGTACATATCCATATGCATATGTATGTATAGGTGCGTTTACACGACTGTTACTGCAGTCGTCGTCGTTCCCCCGTCGTCGTGGCTTCCACTTTAACTAAATAAAACAAATTAAGCGTTCGCGCAACGTCAACGCAAAACGTGTACGAAAACGAGGAAAATCGAAAACAAAAAAAATTATATATTTACATATATATATTGCAAATCTGTAAGACAAAAATTTATACAAGGCGCATGCACAAACATTTCAACAGCGGATCTTGCTTAAAGTAACCACGCACACAGTGTAAGTTGTACGCATTATAGATACACATATTATTATCTGGAGCCGATTGATCATTTTGTGTTCGGCATTTGATGGTCAAGGTTACAACAACAATAAGAGATCAATACCTGCACACCAATCCATACATGCGTACATACATACATATATACACACATAGGCATGCATATATGCATGCGCATACTGATTGAGAGCTACGTGTGTGCGAGCGAGACGAGCAAATGCTTCCGTTGGAGTGTAAAGTTCAGTACCTGTTGCTAGTGCTCTGTCTGTGTGTCGACAGTGCCTATTAAACAGGTTGCATGTTCGTTAAATTTGAGGTTACACTATACCCAACTGTCTCGCTCTCACACTCTTCGCTGTACCATCTTCTCGTCAACGAACCTTGCGTTCAATTTAATTCAATAAATATCTTTGTTATTAGCGAAATATTAGAGGCACACCCTAGGCAATAAAAAATAAATAGATTTCGCACAACTGCTGAATCTTTGATTGTATTTCATCTGTACACATTTGATTACAGTATAAAACTGGTTTCTAGCGTTTCGCTTTCAGCTGATTTTGTGTTGATTATCGGCTTATACAGCTGAGCGGAAATATCGATTGAACTGTAAACTAACAGATGTTTTATTTGAGAATACGTAATAGAATATTTATCAGTATCACAATAATTTAAAATGTATTGCTATAATTTGATTATATATTTTAAATATAAACATTCTTTCTAATCATAGCAAAAATGTTTATGCGTTAACATAAAGACAAAACCTTAACAGTTCTGTGTTGACAGCGCAACTTTAACATTTACACTTTCAAGGATAGATTTGAGTATTTGAACTCTGTAGATATAATTTCCCTTTTTAAAAATGTATTATTCATATTTTAGTGTACGTTTTGTTTTATGCCAATTCAAAGTTTCCACTTTGCACGTTTCGCGTTATTGATCAACCCAACAAAAAACACTTGTCCGAAACATTTGACATTGAACCAAATAAAGGCGACTGTTCATGAGATTATTTTGCGTATCCAAATAGTGTGCGTAGAGTGAATGTTTGTCTTACAATCTAGTACCAGATAATTAAAGCTTATCGAGTAGTTTTGGCCAAAATTAGTACAATAGCAAAAGTTTTGAACTGCCCCCCAGTCGAGGCAAACAGTTTAAAAATCACAACAACATTTTGCAGCGATAACAGAATTCAAACAGAAACAAAAAACTGCTCACTCATGCTTACTACTATATTTGGTATAATGACTCGCGACTTGGACACGTAGGCAGCTCGTATTAGGAGTACTACGAGATTGGATGTACATACTGGACTATACATAAGCAACCCTAGGCAACCGACTTTACAATTCGCCCACTCAGCATGCGTTTACTCGTATTGCTCGACTCCGAGGTTTGTTTTGACTAGATTCACGATTATTTTGCGAGTTTTTTTCATTATCGTAGAGTATTCCATTTGATAACATCAGAATGTACACTGAAATTGTTGTCGAAAATTAGACTTAGTAATTATCAAAATTATAGCCATTTAGTCGGGTGAGTGACTAATCCTGGGTTAATCATTAAAATAAAATTACAAATTAAATAACAATTACAATAATTACAACCAATTTTTCTTTAATAAATGTTCAGAACAGGGACTGTAATCATTATGAATTATATTATAAAAATTACATATTAAATTACATACATGAAGATTTTTAAGGATTTTCATCAATAATAATGTTTTATTTTGAGCGAAAAAGTAAAACTCACAAATAATAATTATTTTTGATTATAATTTTTTCGCTCAAAATAAATCTTACTTTTTTAACCCATTTTAAGCTAATGGGTATTTAAATACCCAAAAAAGTATTGACACTTTAAAAATTCTAGCTCGGGGCATGTGAGAGATACCGAGGCAAAATTTATTTCATAGTAAAGAGAAATAATAAAAATAGAAGTATAAAAATTGAACAGTTTAGTTATCCTTGTTATACCTGTAGTTTTTTACAGGTAAATATCTAGCTATTTTTCTGCATAGAAAATGATATCGAAGAAAGCTGAAAAATTTATGGAAATCGAAAAAATTTAATTTGAAGATAAAAAATTTTTTTTTGTTTTTTTCAACTTCTATGGTCTTCTAAGCACACATTTCCAAATTTCGTCAAAATCGTACCAGCCGATCTATCGGCAGCCATTAATGGGTTAAAAAGATTACGTTATCATTTGAATTAATTTTTCTGATTTGGGTTTCTTTTAAAGGTTTATAGAAAAATATTTAGAAAAATATAGCCACGACTTTAAAGATAGTTTTATTTTGAGCGAAAAGAATAAAAATCATAAATAATCTGGGCTGCCACAGAAATCGCTTTTGCTTGAATTTCACTTAAATTTGTATAAAATGATTATTTTTGAGTTTTATTTTTTCGCTCAAGTTTAATTACTATCATTATTTTATTGCATACATAAATATTCTAGTCATTGATTTTTTGATGTAAAATAATTTCAATAATCTTTATTTGCGGTCTCTGGTTAAGAATCCAATTTGTAGCTTTTATAAGAAAACTCAACTCATTTTTTTTATTATTTAATTTAAGCTAAAATTGTTGTCAATTACAGGCTGCTTCTTATCAAAATTTACTCAAATTCTTAAACTTTTGATAAAAAAGATCGTAATGCAAAGTAAAACTTGAATTTAATCTCAAGTTTATGTGTATTAGAATCATAGTAAATCCACATATGAACATTCTTAAGTCTGACTTTATCTGAGAGTAAATAAATGAGATTACAAGAAGACAAATAAAGTAACAATAGATTAATGGCGAAAAAGTACATTTTAGTTCTAGGTGTTACTTCAAATTTTAATTAGTTTCTTCTTACTTAAAGTGTTTAGATTTCCAACTATTTAGTTGTTTTATTTAGTATTATATTACTATTTCAAGATTGTCTTCATTGTATTGTGTTAACTTCCCGTTTAATTCAGTTGCTAATCATAAAACAAAATATATTTAGGGTATTCAGAAACTATGATATTTGTGTTATGTGGCAAAGTGTTATATGTTGTAATGACAACAAACACACAGAAAAAAGTATATCACATCAAACATGCCCTGGGGTATGTATACAAAATTCGTCGTATTGAGACAAAATTTCAAAAGGAGAAAGGTTGCCAGACCGTTAAAAGTATCTAACGAAATAAGGTCACACTGAGGTTGGTATTGGTATTGGTTGTAAAAGTAAATAATTTTTCTTGGTCCTGTGGCTCTACGGTTAGAGTCGCCGACCTGTCAGAATTCGAATTTTCAGTTAAATAACTAGGGTTCGAATCCCACAAATTAAAATTTTACTGATTGTTCCTTGGACATATTTTAAACTTAAATATAGGGATGCAAATTACTTTAAATTATTAAAATGGATTTTTTACAGTGGCAAAAGCATTAAAAAAGAGTAAAAGACGGTGACACCAAACGCATGAGCTAAAACGAAATAAAGAGAATGCTTGCTTTGTACAAAACAGCTGTTCATTGAACTTTAACTCAATGAACTGGGGATTTATCATTAATACGACAACAGAAACTTAAAAAGGTCGCTCACTAGATACAGTGTTATCACTTTGCCACATAACACAAATATCATAGTTTCTGAATACCCTAATTGTAATTTAGATATTTGAATTTAAACGACTGCTGACGAGTCTCGAGTTCCCATTGGACGCATTGTGAACCCGATGGCGTCACACACCTTGCCAATTGTGACCTAAATAAATGATCAGTTGTTCCGCTGTTGCGACTTGTAATCACATTTGTTCTTATTGTTGTTGTTGTTGTAACTGGATTGTGCGAGTACTCGATTGACCATAGAACACCTTTTTCAATTCCTAAACCATGGAAGACGACAAAACACTACGAAAAAAAAGAATGATTTGCATACGCGTCGTGGACGACGTTGCTGTCACATGTTTAATATTTATTTTTTTGCCATTTGTTGACCACAGCAACAAGAACTAAATATTGCACCGCCATTTTCTATGCAAAATATATACGCACCTAGTCGAAATATACACACACACGTTATACACACAACATTAGACATTAATAAAAACCTGCTCAGAATTCAAGGTGCAACGTCAACGTGTTTTTTATGATTGACTGCTTGTCTGACAGCTCCCTACTTATTTCTGGGCCACAAAGAATCGATTGAGGTGATCACAAAAAAATATTGCAAAAATATTTAATACTAACCGTTTATTATACATATATACAGTCGAACTTCTCTAACTCGAATCACCATTAACCACGAAAAAAGTTCGAGATAGGGAGACTTCGAGTTAGGGAAGTAGAATTGTATGAAATTTGCCTAGTATTGCCACTCGATTTTGTTCGAGTTAGAGAGACTTCGAGTTAGGGAAGTTCGAGTTAGGGAAGTTCGACTGTATGTACATAAACTTTAATACTGTTGTAAAAAACTATGCAAATTTTAAGAAAGCAAAACCATAAAAAAAACCACGTGTTCGTCTAGCTCGAATACTTTTACTTTAAATTTGTGAGGGCAGGTAAAAAAAAGTACAAAAAAAATTTGTCGGAGTATCCAAATATCTTAAGGAACACCGCATATTAAATACACTTAACTATTGTTTTTAAATGAAATGCCAACAGATTTAGCATAAATTGTAGATGAATTGAATTATTTATGTTAAAATGAAAGTTTTTCATAAAGTATTAATGATTGTTACGTTGAAGCAATAAAAAGTATTTTCTGAATATTATTTTTTCTATTGCATTTTGGCTTTATATTTCAAAATAAATTTAATTTAACCTGATTTGATTTAAATTTTAGCGCAAACTTTTCGAATTGAATTCACTTTGAGCTGGTGAATTTTAATTCAATAAATAGAAATTTCTTGTTAGATACAAATCAAAATTTATTAGATACCTTAAAATAAAAAATTATAATCAGAACCTGAATGTATTATTTTTTCTCGGAAAGACACTTTAAATTTATAAATTTTTTGGGAACATTTAATTTACACCAAGTTACATTTGAACATCAATTCATTTCATCATCCTGATTAAGAATTTGTTTATCTTTTATGGACTTTAAATACCTCCGTTTTATTATTTTCCATATTTTGTTTCGAAATAAATGTACTTTTTGGGAAAGAGTATACATACATATACAGGGGTGCCACAGAAATCGCTTTCGCTTGAATTTCACTTAAATTTGTATGAAACCGATTTCTGTGCCACCCCTGATAGCCATAAGAACATGTATGTATTCAATTTTCGGGAGTCGTGACACTCGTAGACCTAAAGATACAAAAAGGGTTAAAGAACAAAGAATGTAAACAATGCTTATAAATAACTCAACATACTATTGAAATAGATTTCGCGTGGTCAATAAGTCAATGGACGCATTTTTGCTTACGCACGTTTAAACATTGCCAAAAGCCTGGTGATATTTTCATCATTATTTCATTTGAAATCGCTATCGTTATCAGTTTGTATCTCGAGGCGTCGCTAATTGTTGCTGTGCAGAATGTGATAATTGTTTGCAGCTTGCAATCGCTGATAGCGAATCGGTTTGACGCATAAAAACTCTTGTGTGCAGGCGATTGAGCTGTTAGTTAACAGCGCGCTGTTAAGTCGAACAGACATAGGTGAGCGTCATTCTCGCGTTAGACGACGACGACGACGACTGGCAATTAAAATGTACAAATAAAAAAATTAAATTTAATTAAATTATATTAATAGCAAGTGAAAATACGACTGCTTTAATAAACAAATAATAGTAGTATTTTAATAGACAAGGCGAAAGCAATTTAAAGCGCATTACAGTGTCAATGTCAGAGCAACAGATATAGACTGTGTGAGCGAGAGAGCGCGAGCGTGTACCGTTAGAACAAGTGCGGAAGCTAGTTTGCCGTTAGGCGCCTCCGGTCGCATGCAAAATAGACTCCAAAGACTGTACTTGGGAGTTCTATTTTGTTTCTGGCTTACGTGGCATACATTAAGTGTGTGTGATCAAAGTGCCATATGCAAATCTGTGCTCTCCCTCTCTCCCTTCCTCCACTTAGTTCTCCCCCTCTGTTAGGTTCTCGCGCTCGTGCGTAAAGTGTATGCAAAGCTTAAAAAAAAATAAAAAGTGCCACAACGTTTCGCTTTTTATTAGCCCGGTACGCAAAGGCTGTATATAAGAATTAGACATTTGTGAAACTATAAAGTATATACATGTATATTCCCGATCAATATCAACAAACAGTTCTTGGAAATTTACAAATTTCGAAAAAAAGCAACAACAGGATACATTTTTGAGTTTCAGCCTCGAGTTCTTGGCTGATATGATTTATTAAAAAGTTCGAATATTTCCAAAAAAAAAAACAATAATTAATTTGGATGATGATCAAGAAACAATTAAAAAAGATTTACATTATTGTTTTTTATATCTTTTAATCAGGGACTGTAATCATTATAAGTGTTAATTAAAAAATGTTTAAATAATCAATGGAATTTCATACAAATTTAAGTAAAATTCAAGCGAAAACGATTTCTGTGGCACCCCCGAATGATTAATTTTAAGTTTTATAGATTTCCTCACAAAATAATGATTAATTTTAAGTTATACTTTACTTCTCAACCAATAATCATTTTTTCGAGCAAAAAGATAAAACTTAAGGAATAATCATTATTTCATGAGTTTTATTTTTTGCTCAAAAAGTTGTTGTTTTGACAATTTTTTTTTGGCAATAAAGGCAAAAATTATACATATTCCTAGTCAATAAGCCAAGAAAAACCATTATAATAATCCATTGAAAAAAAATTCTTGTGGAGAGCATCAAATTAAGCTTTGTCGAAATTACAACTTGTGCTTTTTTTTGAGCAAAAAAATAAAACTTATGAAATAATGATCGTTCCTTAAGTTTTATTTCTTTGCTAAAAAATAATGAATATTGGTTGAGAAGTAAATTATAACTTATTTTGTGAGGAAATCTTAAAAACTTGAAATCTTGGTATTTTTCTCGGAGTCTCAAAGTTATTTTAAGTAAATGATTTGTTGATTACAAAAAAAAAACAAATAACCATTATTTGCAGTCCCTGCTTTAAATACTTAAAGTCAACGGATCTCTTTATTATTTTTTTTTTTTGCGAACCATACACAATTACATATAAAGAAATAAATTAACAAAAATTAAAAAAGACCAGGAAAGGTTGTTTTTAATATGGGAAATTATATGGAATAACAATTACTTGACTAACTTTATGCAGTATTAAGAGAGTATTTTTATTTTAGTTCTTCACACTAAATCTTTATAATTTATTATTTGCTTTCATTTGCAGTCAGATCTTGAATCATGGCCAGTGAGCAGCTCCCTGTTGATGGAGCAGCAGCAGCAGCTGCCGCCGCTAGTGGCGATGAGCCCTTCCTGGGATTGCTGGATGTGGCGCTGCTGGCAGTGCTGATCGGCGGTGCGGCCTTTTATTTCCTGCGCAGTCGCAAGAAGGAGGAGGAACCTGTGCGCAGTTATTCCATACAGTAAGTAATCTGTAACAGTTACTGTTAGTTAACATCTGTTAATAGACTATCTCTCTCCACTCAACAGACCCACCACAGTGAGCACCACGGCATCGACGGATAATTCGTTTATCAAGAAACTGAAAGCATCGGGTCGCAGTCTGGTTGTCTTCTATGGATCACAGACGGGCACTGGCGAGGAGTTTGCCGGTCGTCTGGCCAAGGAGGGCATTCGCTATCGGCTCAAGGGCATGGTAGCTGATCCCGAGGAATGTGATATGGAGGAGCTGCTGCAGCTGAAGGACATTGAGAACTCGTTGGCGGTCTTCTGTTTGGCCACCTATGGCGAGGGTGATCCCACCGATAATGCCATGGAGTTTTACGAGTGGATTACCAACGGCGATGTCGATATGACGGGTCTCAATTATGCGGTAAGTGCATAGCTCTAACAAATATACAATGCTAACTGATAACTGTTATCAGTGATTTGAATCGCTTGGCCTTCGTATTTGCCTTTTCGTCTGTTGCTGTTATCAAGCATTGGCTTGTTGATAGCCAACCATTATCTATTTTTGTATGCCCGTGTCGATTGTGTAATTAGCCCAGCATTGTTTTCGTCTGAGTATTTTATAAACAATCGAACATAAATAATAGATAATACTAGTAGATAAAACCGTTAGTGCCATATTTGTTGTGGAAATTCAATCTATTGTCGATTATAAAGCAGGAAGCAAAATATGTCAACCGTTACGAATATGTTCACTCAAAATTGGAGGGCATTTATAATAGATTATAGATTAATACTTATAGTAAATGAAAGCTAACAACAAGTCTCGATTTTTGCACGCTTCAGATAATTGCAAATAATTAATTGTTGATCGACTAAACTGCTTATTAAATTAGAAACAACTTAATTATCTATTAAACTTGTTCTTAAACATAGCATTCAATCATTCTAAAGAGATTACTTTCAATGAATTATAAAAATATTTTAGACTAAATTTTTATATTCTTAAAAATTATCAATTAATTTAAAAAAATATCGAATATGTTAATTTCATAATTTCCTTCTTTCAATGAATTATAAAAATATATTAGAATCAGTTTTAATATTCTTAAAAATTATCAATTTATTAAAAAAAATATCTAATATGTTCATTCCTTATTTTCTTTTTTTAATTTACAATTTACTGGGCAATAATTACAAACAAAACTTAAATTTAATTTGTGACGTCACAGCTCGGCTAGTTGCTGTTAGTTAACAGCAAGGGCAATGTAAGAATTCTGTAAAGCGACCAGCAGATGTGCCAAGCATGTTACACTGGTCACACTGTCACGTAACAGCTGTTATTAAAACGTGCACACGCGAATTCGCCGCAACATCTGTTGCGCAATATTGTTTACTGTTTTTGTTGTTTTTTGCTTTTGATGCGAAATGCAGATAATTACAATAATTCAAAATGCTGAATGAAAACATTGTCATGTGAAAGAAAACTGGGCAGAGTAATGATGAACACATTTGCCAACGCTAGCGTCGGCGTCGGCGTTGGCGTCGCCGTTGGCCTTGGCACGCGTCGATGTCAGTGGATGGGGCGCACTTTGATCTGTTTGTTAAATAATTTATGTAATAAAGCAACACAAAGCATTAATACAAAAGCCCAGCATGTGGTAATAGATCTTTATGTGCTTCATAATTGTTATAACAATTTGATTGTTTTCATTTTCTTTGCAGGTCTTTGGCCTGGGCAACAAAACCTACGAGCACTACAACAAAGTCGCCATCTATGTGGACAAGCGGCTGGAGGAGCTGGGCGCCAATCGCGTCTTTGAGCTGGGACTGGGCGACGACGATGCCAAGTGAGTACAGATTGTTGGCACAACAATTACTTGACTAACTGTATGTTATTAAACTACACTATGTAACAGACAAATTGTAATTTTAGCTAATTTAACTTTTTCTTATGCATTTGGTAATTTAGATGAGATTATTTAAATATTATTAATTTTTAATTTATAATTAAAGTCGAACTTCCCTAACTCGAATCACCATTATTCACGAAAAAAGTTCGAGTTAGGGAAGTAGAATTGTATGAAATTTGCCTAGTATTGCCACTCGATTTTTTTCGAGTTAGATAAACTTCGAGTTAGGGAAGTTCGAGTTAGTGAAGTTCGACTGTATTTTTATTAAATTTTAGACACTTTTTTATTTCAAAAATATATATTCATTCTAAATCTATTGGCTAAAAGTTATGACTGTATGATTAATTCATTCATAAAGATTAAGTTTTTATTTTGTTTTTTTTTTACGATTCCTTGACTTAAAAACTTAAAAAAAGTTACACCATAAGAACATTTTAAGAGAGCTTTAATCTCATCTAGTTCAGAGACGGGCCCAATTAACAACTATTTTTTTAATGCACTTTTCATTTTACTAGCATTAAAAAAAATATTGGTGCTAAATTTTTTGAAGTTGTTTTTGGTATTGAATAATTATAAAAAAATTTCAATTAAATATCATTTTTGAATGAAGTAAATTTGGAAAAAAATGATACAAAATTTAAAATGTTAACTTTTTCTTAACATTAATAATTTATTTTGGCATAGAATAATTATAATAAAATTTCAATTTAAATAGCTTTTTTGAATTAAGTAAATTTTCGAAAAAATGTAAAAAGATATATGTAAAATGTTAGCTTTTTCTTAACATTAACAATTAACATAAAAGCAAATTTTGTTACATAGTGTAATCAGAGAGAAACTTGTACTAATTTAAATATTCTTTTTTGCAGCATCGAGGATGACTTCATCACGTGGAAGGATCGCTTCTGGCCCGCCGTCTGCGATCACTTCGGCATCGAGGGCAGCGGCGAGGAGGTGCTGATCCGCCAGTACCGCCTGCTGGAGCAGCCCGACGTGCAGCCGGATCGCATTTACACGGGCGAAATTGCCCGCTTGCACTCAATGGAGAATCAGCGACCACCGTTCGATGCCAAGAATCCCTTCCTGGCGCCCATTCGGGTCAACCGGGAGCTGCACAAGGGCGGCGGTCGTTCCTGCATGCACATTGAGCTGAACATTGAGGGCTCCAAGATGCGCTACGATGCCGGTGATCATGTGGCCATGTATCCCATCAACGACAAGTCGCTGGTGGAGAAACTGGGACAGTTGTGCACTGCTGACTTGGATACGGTGTTCTCGCTGATCAACACCGATACGGACAGCAGCAAGAAGCATCCATTCCCCTGTCCCACCACGTATCGCACCGCCTTGACGCATTACCTGGAGATTACGGCCATACCGCGCACGCACATCCTCAAGGAGCTGGCCGAGTACTGCACGGACGAGACGGACAAGCAGCTGCTGCGCAGCATGGCCTCCCTGACGCCCGAGGGCAAGGAGAAGTACCAGAGCTGGATCCAGGATGCCTGCCGCAATGTGGTGCACATCTTGGAGGACATCAAGTCCTGCAAGCCGCCACTGGATCATGTCTGTGAGCTGCTGCCACGTCTGCAGCCACGTTACTATTCAATTTCATCGTCCGCCAAACTGCATCCCACGGATGTGCATGTAACGGCTGTGCTCGTTGAATATAAGACGCCCACGGGCCGTGTCAACAAGGGTGTGGCCACCACCTATCTCAAGCACAAGCAACCCCAGGAGGGCGCTGAGGAGGTCAAGGTTCCTGTCTTCATCCGCAAATCGCAATTCCGTTTGCCCACAAAGCCAGAGACGCCCATCATAATGGTGGGTCCGGGCACGGGTCTGGCTCCCTTCCGTGGCTTCATCCAGGAGCGCCAGCATCTGCGGGATGAGGGCAAGACGGTGGGTGAATCTGTGCTGTACTTTGGCTGCCGCAAGAGCAGCGAAGATTACATCTACGAGTCCGAGCTGGCCGAGTGGGTCAAGAAGGGCACGCTCAACCTGAAGGCGGCCTTCTCCCGCGATCAGGAGAAGAAGATTTACGTGCAGCATTTGCTGGAACAGGACGCGGATCTGATATGGGATGTGATTGGCGAGAAGAAGGGACACTTTTACATTTGCGGGTGAGTGCAAAGAAAAATGATCTTTAAGGTTCTATATACAAATGTCGAAAAATATTACTCAGAATTCGAAAATTCGAAAAAAAAAATTAGGAATCCAAAATTAGGAATCGAATAATTAGGAATCCAGTTATTAGGACTCCAAAATTAGGTAGACAAAAATTGGGAAAGCAAAAATTGGGAAAACAAAAATTAGGAAAACAAAAATTGGGAATGTCGAAAATAAGAATGTCGAAAAATATTACACAAAACTCGAAAATTCGGAAAAAAAATTAGGAATCCAAAATAAGGAATCGAATAATTAGGAATCCAAAATTACGAATCCGAAA
The DNA here is from genome assembly GCA_037043495.1 of Drosophila recens. Lineage (NCBI taxonomy): Eukaryota > Metazoa > Arthropoda > Insecta > Diptera > Drosophilidae > Drosophila > Drosophila recens. The sequence goes on along the minus strand of JBAMBJ010001506.1, from coordinate 15,655 downwards.
TTAAGAATACAGTAATTAGGACTTCAAAATTGGGAAAGCAGAAATTGGGAAAACAAAAATTGGGAAAACCAATAATTAGGAAAACAAAAGTTGGGGAAAAAAAGTAGAAAAATCTGAAATCAAAAATATTTTATTGAAAATCGCGCGATTTTAATAAAGATATTAGAAAAAATCAACATTTTTCAAACCATTTATTTCAAAATCAGGACTTCGATTAACAGGTTTTTTCGGGCCTATCTACAGATAAGATAATCAAAGAAAATTTCCTAATTTTTGTACTCGGAATATTTTTCTTAGTTAAAATTCCTAATTTTTTCTTCCCAATTATGGTTTCCTAAAATTTTGTTCTTGGTTTTTTTTCTTCTTTTTTAAAATTCCTTAAAAAAGTTTTCTAATTTTAATAACATGTCTTTCTTTTCTCAGTGATGCCAAAAACATGGCCGTGGATGTTAGAAATATTCTGACGAAAATTCTGTCCACAAAGGGCAACATGAGCGAGCCGGATGCCGTGCAGTATCTGAAGAAGATGGAGGCTCAGAAGCGCTACTCAGCCGATGTCTGGAGCTAATCAGCTTTAGTCCATCACTTCACTTCTCGCCTCTCCCTCTACCCTCACTCACGGCATGAGTCAAGTCGCGGAACAAAGGAAAACACAGCAATGAATAACTAGAAGCCGCACATTTAGTTAATTAAGCTATATAAATTAATTATATAAAGTCGGTTTGGGAACTTCAGCTGCGGTTCAACAAACAGAATATGCCTAATTCTAGTGTTAAATTTGAATGATTATCTATTATATATGCATATGTATAATGATGCCTTTAATTAATGTTGTGAGATAAACAAATAATTGATGTGAGCTATTGATATTGATGATTGTAATAATTGTAAGTAGTTCTTTTTTTCGTATGTATGCAAACTGATTTGAAATGCTTTTTACGCAGCATTTTTGAATTAATATTGCGTATTTTCTATGGTGATTTCATAAGCAAATGAAACAATTTGTGCAATTTTAAACAACATGAAATTGTATTTTATCTTAATGAGAACAAATAAAATAAATGTGAAATATTTTACAATAAATATACAATTGCCCAAAAAAGCTTTTTGAATATTAAGCAGGGACTGCAAATAATAAGTAGTTATGAATTTAAAAATAAAATTGAAGCACAATCCGTCCTAGAAAAGTGGACAAAAACAGACTGTTATTTTTTAACGTCAAATTCGAAAACAGAAAAAATTTTTACTTTCAATTTTTAATTAAAAAATTATTTGCAATTATTAAAATTTAATAATTTAAATGATAATGATAAAAAATGAAAAAGAATTATTATTTTTCATTCTTATATAAAAGTGTAACCTTAACTTTTTTCAAATTTTTATTATAAAAACTGAATTGAAATATCTTTTGAACCAAAAAAGTCACATCATATATAAACCTATATACATATATGATCTACGCATTAATACCTTTTCGATTATATATTATGTATGTAAAAATGCATGTACACATACAGCTGTGTTCAGAAAAATAGCAGTGGTGTTCATCTACACCTTTAATATCGAAAAATCCTATTATAGAGCCCATTATGGGACAAAAAGGGAAGGTCATTTTATTTTCGTTCAAATGATGCAAAAATTTCCTTAACCCATTAAGTACCCATTAAAATATTCGAATTTTAAAAAAGGTCTACTTTTTCAACTTTTTTCCTCGATTTTTTCCAAAAAATGTTGGGATGCAAAAAAATTCTTGAAACAATTCTAAGAGTAACTACAAAAGAAAATTTTCAAAAATATTTTTGCTAGTATTTTTAAAAATTTTTTTGAAAACTGCAAAAAAGGCACTTTTTGCATGAAAATGAGGAAAAATGGGTTAAAATTGTAATTTTTAGGATTTTCAAAAAATTTTTAAAAATACTAGCAAAAATATTTTTGAAAATTTTTAAAGAGAAAGGGTATTTACCAAAGCCAATAGATGTAAATGTGGACATAATGAGCTATTGGAAAGAAAAAAAAAAATAAGAGTTATGTGTCAACTTTTACAATTAAAATCGGAAATAAAAATTGGGGTTAAATTTTTATATATGAATTGAAAAATAATAATTGCTTTTAATCTTTATCATTTAAATTAATTTTAATTACTAAAAATAATTTTTTTTATTATAATCAGCCATTAACTCTTATTTTTTAACTTTTTGAATACAAAATCATAATCGTTACGGTCCTGATATTAAGTAATTTAATTTTTTTCATTTTTAGTGTACGTTTTTTTTTGATATTCACGAAGAAATTTCGAAATTTTACGAAGAATTAAAACGAAAATAACGCTCGATAACATTGCACAATTCTATCGATGATGATATCAAATACATTTCTATCGATATGTCATTATTTGATCAACAGCCACAAGTCTGGCAGCGCTGTTAAAAGCAACACTGCTTGCAACGGTAAATGCGAAAGCCAGGCAACAAAAGACTGTGAAAAATGCGCGTAATTCTATAAAACTTTTATTTATATTTATGTGTGTTGTTTTTTTATAAACTATGCTAGTGCAATAACCATAAACTAAGCCAAGGACACCTGTACAGGTGAGTGTTGTTGTTGTGTTGTTCTGTCTATTCCAATTTAAGCCAAATTTAATCCAATACGCCTGCGCGCTCAAAGTGCGGCAAAGCGTAGCGCAATGTTTCAGTTACGCGGGCGGAGGCGAACTGTTGTTCCACCTTCTGCCTGGCAAAGTCGGCGTCCCGAAAGTTCTCAATATTGTTGTCCGTGGTTTGGGCCTTGTCCTGGCTGACGGTGGGCAGAATGGCGTAGGCGGCAAAGAAGCCGTAGTTCTCCCTGCGATGCACCTCGGCCAGCAGCTGATCGTAGCTGGGCACGGGGACGCCCATGTCCAGCTGGAGCAGCGTGTCCGCCAGTCGATTGTGATAGATCTTGAGCAGCTGCGGACGCTTGTGCTTGAGCACATCCAAACTGAGGCTGGTGTAGAAGAAGTAATTAAGATCGATTCCTGGGCTGCCCCAGATGCTCAGCTGAAAGTCGATGAAGATCAGATCCTGCAGCTGCTGCGCCTGGTCGTACTTGAACAGCATGTTGTTCACCCACAGATCACCGTGATTCAGCACCTTGATCTCCTTATCCAGCGGCGCCTGTGCCCGCACCAAATTCGCACGATGATGCTCCATATATTTACCGATTTTACTCGCGATCCGCTCAAAGCCCGGCCAGCTGCTGACCAGCTTGTGCATCTGGTGTCCATTGCCGCTAAAGAAACGTAATATCAGGCCGTCGTCCTTGGCCAGACCCTGAGGCGACAGCATGCCATCGCCGTAGGCATCAAAGATTTGCGTATCCTGAAGAATTAAATAGACTGTGAGTTGATTCCATTCAAGGATTATGATTGTTTCTCCTTTCTTACCAACATCGCCAGCACCATGGAGGTTGCATGAAATTCCGCCAAGCGTTCCATGACCAGGCGACAATGCGCCTCATTTAGACCCGCTTCGCGTGAGGCCATCACATAGCCCAGCTGGCTGAGATCCTCGAACACCAGCGCCTTCTCCGGCTCCTTTAGGCAATGATAGAGCCTATAAATGGGCAGTGGATAATGGAAATGCGAATATTTATTATTATATTGTATTGTCACAGACCAAAAAAGTATACATAGTTATATATTCTGGATCGGGATGAAAGACAAGTTGATAAAGACATGTGCTTCTGCTTCTTGTAATCTCACTGCTTAAAAGCTATTTTCCTGTAAATTGGTAACAAGCCGAATCGGATTACTATATCATATAGCTGCCATAGCAACGATGGGTTGAAATCTACCTTTATTTTAAAAAACTTGGTTTTTTGCTGGAAATAAAACCGATATACAGGTACCGGAACCGTTTACTGTTACATATTTAGTACCGAATCCGAAATACACATTTTTTTCAAGAACCAAAAACTGAAACGTTTGTACCGGTAAAGTTTTGTTTAATCTTTTCCAAAAATTTTATGGTTTTTTCTATAACATGTGGATGAGCATTTATAGTTTTGCTTTAAATTAAATAAATACAGTCGAACTTCCCTAACTCAAATCACCATTATCCACGAAAAAAGTTCGAGTTAGGGAGACTTCGAGTTAGGGAATTTTTTTTTTTAGTTTTTTAAATGAAACTACAATTTCATTCATTCATAAATACATTTCAAATTGCAAACTTTTCTTGTTATTTTCAACAAAAAAAATGTCAGTTTGTTCAAGACCTGTCGATATTCTCAAAAATAGGTTTTATCGTTCTTTTGCTGTATCCAGAAGACGTTCCCGAATCAAATGACATAATTAATTTTCCATTTTTTAATATAATTTAAACTGGTCCACTTTTAAATTTCTTAACAAATAAGTTTAAAAATTTCTTAAAGAGATAAAAATTTGAATACACGTGCTGGTGCCATGATAAATATTATTGAGCTGGTGCGCTGACAAAGAATAAGTACATTTCGAACATCTTTCCTATAGCAATTTCACAAGCCTAAAAAATTGTTGATGCAATATTTTATCATATTACATCACCATATGTTAATGTACATCAAAATTACATATCCAAACGATCCGTTAACAAAAGCATAAAGCAGAAAAGAAAAAAAAATTCAAACTTTTTTGGAGATTTACCCGAAAAATTCGACTTACAGAAGTACGGGCCAATATTTTTGTTCGAGTTAGGGAGAAATTCGAGTTAGGGAAGTTCGAGTTAGGGAAGTAGAATTGTATGGAATTTGCCTAGTAAACGCTATTGCCACTCGATTTTGTTCGAGTTAGAGAAACTTCGAGTTAGGGAAGCTCGAGTTAGGGAAGTTCGACTATACCTAAAATTAAGGTTAGGTTTTTCTCGATAAAATACATACAGTAGCGGACAAAGAAAACCGGACACCATAAAAAAACGGTTTTTGGAGTTTTTTTTTTAAATGTTTATTTATTAGACCATAGAAAAAAGTATGAGACCTAGGAACCGTTTGAAAGATACAAAACTTTCCTTAATCCATTAAGCTCCCATTGAAAGTTTCAAACTTTGTAAAAGTGTACGTTTTAAACTTTTTTTCCTCGGGATCAAACAAAAAATGTTTGAATGGAAAAAAATTCATCAAACAATTCTAATAGTGAATGCAAAAAAATGATTTCAAAAATCTCTTCGTTAGTATTTTTTATAATTTTTTGAAAACTGCAAAAAAGCCACATTTTCTTAATTTTTTTACGAAAAGTGTTTTTCTTTGCAGTTTTCAAAAAATTACAGTCTCCGGTTTTCTTTGACCGCTACTGTACAGTGGCTCACAACTTAACTGAAAAAAAAAATTTATTGTTTTGTAAAAAATTGAAGAAAAATGTTTTTAAAAGTGACTTTTACATTAATTCGAAATTTTCAAAGGGTACTTAATAGGTTAAGGAAATTTTTGCAACATTCAATCGGAATTTAAACGACCTTTCCAAATATATTTTGTTTACTGTGATAACTTGACTTACATACATAACAGTTAAAGCAAAAATAAGGGTACTTTAAGCTGTGAGCCACTGTATGAATGTTATTTTACCTTTAAAAAACTATTTTAGACTGTATGTTTGTACCGTTTGTACTGTATTACGTACCGGTACTGATACTGTAACCGAAAGAAAAAACCAAAATATAACCTTTTAACGAAATAGTTCCTACGGGATTTGATTCCCCAGTATTTTGAGATGTGTAGCTCAACAAATCTCACATATCTTGCTGGTGATCGAATTTGAACTTTAGTACAAAAAACTTTGTTATTTTATGAGATGTTTTAACAAATTTTATATATTATTTGGTATAAAAAACTTTGTTTTTGCTTATATTAAAATATAGTTCAATCATTATACACTCACTTGGGTCCAAAGCGTCGTTTGCATTTCATGAGCAGCTCCAGACGTGGCAGCACCTCGTAGTAGGTGATCTTCTCCTTTAAGTACACCTGCAAATCCTCTATGAACTCCACAGACTCAATGTGCGGTATACTCTTCACAATCACTGCCATTTTCTGCTCCTGCTGCGAATCTTTAGTGTCATTTTGTGACTTGTATCTCATGTGCGCCCTATAGATTTGACTGCAATAGTTTTCTCCGGTGCTGCTGCCCATGCTGCAATAGATGCCGATCAGTTGAATCCGTGAAGTGCGCAATGCCGTCTCCAGCACTTCCTCGAAAAAGGGAACATTGAGATGCTTTGGCGGCGATGCCGCCAGCTCCTGATCGTATACAATGCTACACATATTGTAATCTCAACTCGTTTGAAAAGCGTCAACGTTGCGTTGCCCGTTTTATAGTATGAGATACTCAGGGAGAGAGAGCATTGCGGTTTTGATTGAACGTAATTAATCGTTAAATAAATATATATATTTGTATATATAAAATTGAGACAATGACACGCGACCTTTTTTTTACAACACACATGGAATACTTTAAACCAGTTATTTAATTTTCTCGTCGCTGTTTTACATCTCATTATAAGTATAGACGAGTAGCATCGACTTGTTAATTTGATGGACAGCCCGAGACTCTGAAATTATCCTATCAAGGCCCACCCAGTTTTCAGATTATGCCAACTACTATTATTTAACACTCTCTACTTATTTGCTATTCAATCAGCTTTCCAATTAGCGATGTGAGCTATTGAGATAAGATAATTATCAGCACATATTTTCGCTCATTTCCCTCTCTCTATCTTTCTCTCTTTCTGTTTGCTTAGCTTTAGAATTTCATTTAGAATCAGCTAAATTATTAAGCTAAGCTTTTGTTATAAGCTTTCATTATATTCTCTCTCTTTCTCCCAGTATGTTCTCTATCTGTCTGCCTATTTCTATAACTATTTAAAGTGTATTAGATCTTCGGCTTTTGTTTTTTATACTTTTCCATTAATTATCGCTTATTATCTAAATTTCTCTGTTTTTTTGCTTGGGCACTCCAACTCAAATTCTGTTTTAATTATAATTAAGCAATTATTCATACTTATTTTTTTTATATTAGATTTCACACGCCATATTTAGGTAGACAGCATGTTTATAATTTTTGTCTCAAAAAAATTAAAAATACAGGGTGTTTAAAATAAATTTAAAGTCATATTTGCAGTAATTACACTAGTCGGCATATTTATTTTGACAACATTTACAGTAAAATCTACTCATAATTTGAACCTACTACATGTACATTTTGGCATCAATGGAAAGGTCATTTCAATTCCGTTTAAATGATACAAAACTTTCCTTAACCCATTAAGTATCAATTGAAAATTTTGAATTCTTGTAAAAGTCTATTTTAAGACTTTTTTTCCTTGATTTTTTTAAAAAAATGTTAAAAAAATTCTAATAGTGACTGAAAAAAAAGTAGTTTCAAATTATGAGAAGATTTAACTGTAAATGTTGTCAAAATAAATATGCCGACTAGTGTATTATACTTTATTATCGATATTCAGCAAAAAAAATCCTTTTTGAGTAGAGGCGAATGTAAATTTTCTTAGTTAAACTAAATAATTTTACAACTCTTAGCAGACCGTGCACCGCACCATGATTAAATTTCAAATCAAAATAAATACAATTAAGTTTATCAGTAAAAAATTGCTAAGCAAACATGATTGCCATAAGCAATCGAAGTTTTATCAATGCACTTGGGACGCCCTATGCGGAAGTCAATTTTATAACAACCAATAAGAGGTGGAGATTTATATAATTCACTTAAATTAATTAATCAGACAGGGCAAGTGTGCTTGAAAATAGATCAGCTACTATGTATTGATAAGCGATTAATACTGAGTCACAACTGAAGAGCTCAGAGATGCCTCTTGCTGCTTATAACCTAGTGATTAGAGGTTTTTTAAATTTTCAGACAATCAAAAATGTAAAATTCTGTTATCGGTATTAGTAAAAATGATGCGGAAGAATACGTAATTTAATATCCGAAACTGATCCTTTTTTTCGAGCAATTTACTAAAATTAATTAATTTCTGATTCAAGTAAAAGAATCATTTCTGATTGAAAACCCTAAAATGCACAAATTTAGAACTTTGCTAAAAAGATTTGATATAATATTTCTCCTTAAGAAAGTTACGATAAAAATGTATTTCGGTGCTCAACAAAAAGAGGAGTGCATTCTTTCAGTATCCAGTCTAGTCCCTTTGTGACTATAATTTATTTAGCTCTATAAAAAAAAGGTTATCTGTGAAAAAAATGCCTTGAAGACCTTCAACCAACTTTTTATTTGAATAGCTGGAGAACCGCTATTTAAAGTGAATCGCTCCAAAAGATAATGCTGAATAGTAAATTAATATGTTTAAAATAAACGCTTAGCTAATTCTCAAGGAATCTTTTCTAGTGACCAATTATTTGTTTGCTTAAATATGTTCATATGTTGTTGATGACCATGACATTCATGTCATGCAAACGCAAATAGAATAAAGGCTTTTGAATTATTTTTTCTCAGGCGCTAAATCTTGAAATGACAAAACGACATTTAATTAAATGGGGGCAATTTAAGCGTTGCACATTTTATTCTATTTGAATTGAAAAACTCGCACATGCAACCGTTACAATAGCAGTAATAATATGCAATTGCTACTTGAGGAAACTGTTCAATCGAAGAGTTGCAAGTCATCTAAACGCTTCAACGTGCACTTGAGGCTCTCCAGAGTGCGTGTGTTGCCCTCGAACATGAGCTGCACCTTTTGTCTGGCGAACTCCTCGTCGTGGAAGTTCTTCAACGAGTTGTCCTCCGAATCGACCCCAATCATGCTCATCAGCGGAAAGAAACCAAAGGCCACAAAGAAGCCATAGGCTTCCCGAGCGCGTATCTCCGCCATGATCTCATCGTGGGTGGGCAGAGGTTTGCTCCAGGGCAACTTCTTCAGACAATCCACCAGAGCATTGTAGTAAGCATCAATTAATTGCTGACGTTGGGTCCTCAGCACATCCAGCTCTAGGCTGGTATTCAGGAAATAGTTAATGTCAAAGCCCAAACTGCCGTAGAAGCACAACTGAAAGTCAATCTGGAAGAGACTCGAGTGAGCTGAGGTATCATGAAATACTGTAAATTACTTACAATCTTCACCTGCTGCACCTGATACTGCTCGTCGTACTTGAAGAATATATTGTTCACCCAGAGATCTCCATGGTTGAGCACATTGAACGCTCCACGCAGTGGATAAACTGACTTCAGGACACGCTCCGTGAAATGCTCGTGATATCGATAGAGTTTCCGTGTTATAGATCCAAATCCCTCACAGTCGTTTACCAAGGCCGCCAACTTAAGCAATTGAGTGCCGAAGAGCAGCTTGAAGGGCTGCGATTTGATGGCATCCATGTGCAGCAATCCAAATGGATAACGATCTATGATCGTCTCAGGTTCATGCTCTGCCATCACCATGGTCAAGGCATGATACTGGGCTAATTTGCGCATCACCAGCATCGCATGGGCCGCATCCAGGCCAAGTTGGCGACATTTCAGCTGATAGCCCTCGCAGCACAGATCCTCAAAGATTAGCGTCTGCTCTGGCTGCGTGGTTGAGTAAAAGTGTCTGTGACCATACAAGTGAAATTATTATTTGAAACTTTTTGGCCCGTTGCAACGAACACTTATATTTATTGAACTGACTGGTTTTAATTTTTTTCATTGAATTGTAATTTTGCGAATACCCCCAGATTTATTATTTACTATTATTTAATTATTATTCTCATATTGAAATTAATTAGTTTTAAAATAAACTATTTTATACAGGCATGCCACAGAAATCTCTTCCACTTGAATTTCACGTCAATTTCATTTTTCCGTGCCATAGGCCAATCACCTGAACAATTTTTGGTGAAACGAAATCATCCGATGCCATGAGACTAATGTCACATTTTTTGTCCGAATTTTTGAATTTAGAGTTGTCGAGTAACTTTTTTTGTTTGCGCGCCAATAACTTTGAAATTTTTTTAAGCTATACAATATCAATTATTATATAAATAAATTGAATTATGTAAATTAAATAAGAAATCAAATAAAAATGTTATATTCTGCAATGCAGAATTGCTAAACAAACCCTTGGGAAATTTAATCAGAGAAGGGGCCAACCCTAGCAGCCTAGTAAGAAAAGGTTGATGAACATGCTAAAAAACCTAAATCACACAAATCTCTGTGGCACTGAGAAATTTTCGAAGTGGTATTGCTTTTCTCTGAATTCGCTTTCACTAGTGATTTATGTGGCATACCTGATAATTTATTCTAATTAATAAGTACTTTTGAAGGCCGCAAACCAGCAAAATTTTTGTAAAGTTTCGATTCGAGCCATAGATCAGGGTTTAGGTGCGGCTCGCAAACCAGTTTCAAGAAAATAACTTTTATGTTTTACCATAATTTTTTTAGTCAATTAAATTTCTTAATAATAAAATCGAAATGAAAATAACACTGTGCTACAAATGTGAATCAGAATCAAACTTCTGGGATGTAGTTAGGTATGCACTCACTAATACGCTCATAGCTTCGTCAAATATTCACTGATTTTACTTTTTTGAACGGTTTTGGAAAGCAGATACTTTGGTATATAAACGTGTCATACTTGACTTAACTGGATTCAATTTCCTTATTAGAGTATTTTCTTTGTAAACAAATTTTTTTTGTCTTTTTTTTATACATCTTTTGACTTTGGTGATGTTTTTATTTTATTTAATTAAAAACGCCTTATGCTTGTATTTTTATTTAAAGCGAACACATTTTCACGAGTAAATCGGACAATAATTGGCCAAGCTAAAATAGATTTTCTGAAACAGAATTGCTCACAATGTTGATATTTGCGCCATTATTGCGCCATTTCCCCATCCCCTCATATTCCATTTGTAGTTGCGTAATTAGCAAAGGAGTATTTTTCCAGGACTTTTTTTCTTCAAAAATTTATAGCTTAGTTAATTATCACTCGATTTTAATAAACTAAAAAGCAGAAAACGTAAAACTAAATGTTTTTTGAAACTACACGCTTAAAGTTAGCTGCTTAATACAAATTTTGCTTATTAGTTAACGTTCAAAGTAAGGAAAAGCTGCAAAAAACTGATAAAATCCATATATTTTTACATGTAGCTCCCTCAATATTTGTCCGAGATTGCAGTGTAACTCACCGTTAGAATGTTACATTTGACCATATCAATAACCTACGCTTTGTCGCATCCCAGAAGTTTTTTTGGTTGTAGCACCGTCATGATTTAAATATGACTAGTTATATTGTGATATTTATTTGTACCCTTTAATATTTTTGCGATATTAGTAAAGTTTGAAATATATTTTATTTTTATCTTTTATTTAAGAAAGTGACTTTAAATTATATTTATAGTTTTAAATTTATTTAAATAATAAATTTTCAGCATTACTTACTTGGCACCCAAGGTCCAGGGTTCTTCACTGCCATTTGCTCGCCACATGAGCGCCTCCAGCTTCGGTTTAATGTGCATGTAGAAGACACTCTCCTTGTTGTAAATGTGGAGACGTGCCAGAATGGCCTGCTTCTCAGCCGGCATAAACTTGACAATCAGTGAGCACTCGACCAGCTCCCGTTCCGCCGTTTGATACTTGATATGGGCCCGATAGATGTTGCTGCAATAGTTCTCGCCGCCACGCGTCAGATCGGTCAACTTGACGTCCAGCACCTTGAGATCCTGCTGCTGCAGGCCATGCTCCAGGGCGCGTCTAAAGAACTGCGATGTCAAATAAAGCGGTAGCGCCTCCGTTGTAACCGACATTATCTTTCACTGTGAATCTGTTTGGCAACAGAACTGTTCTCTTTATATATGACAAATCAAAGTGATCTATGGTTTGTTTTTAATTGACCCTAATGGAAGATCTTTGGATGCAGTTGAATGCGGCCTGATTGGCTTAATAGAAATGCATTCCATGACTTGTCGTTTGATTTTGGATTAGCGGTTACAGCTTTTGATGCACTCTGTTTTAAGATCCATATTTCAATGCAGGATTGATAGAGTTCTGGGAGTTGCCCTGCATCCAGTTTATTCTATTTATAATCTTGCAAATTGCTTTAATTTATTGCTCAACCAATCTAGAAATCAGATAATATTAATAATAATTCTTAAACAAAGTTTCAGTTTTTCTCTAAGCGAAATCAAGTAAATCTTTTTATACAGAAAACTACTTACAACTTACTTACAAGTTTATAACTTCAACTATTTAAAACTTGAACTTAAATTGTGGAATCATAATTAGTCTTAACGAAATTAGTTGAACTTTATAAAATTATGTTTAATAATTGTATCTATGAATGTTTAGCTAGGTAGTTCTGGCTGTTGTATTATGGCATAAAATATGTCGCTTGAAGACTTAAAACAGCCATAACTACCTTTATACTTATCTGACGCGTATGCGATTAAGTTAGATAATTAATATTAATAAAAGAGGACGTTTACCTCAAAAAATCTATCTATCTTGGCGATTTGCAGTGTCAGAACATTTAATAATATCACTGTGCTTTTAAATTGCGTGACATTATTGCTAAGATTTTAAATTTTTGCTATAAATAGACCTCCCAATAAAAAAGTATATTATATTGATTGAAAAAACACATCTATATTAGATCGTTTTAATTGAACTCTGGTCTATAAAAAGCTTAATTATGTATGTCATAGGAATTAGCTCTCGCAATGCAGCTGGTCGGTTTTTGTGTCGTCACTTTGTCACAAATGTCGATGAACCTGTTGCCTACTGGCAAAGCATCAGTTTAATAATCATTAAAGACGCCCAGTTCATCGGCTCGTTTAAGGGTCCATTTGTGATAATCATTGAGGAACTTTTGCGCGAAGATTGCCTCCATTTTTTTGGCCTTAAAACTCTCATTTTTCATGTTCTCAATGCTATTGTCATGGGCAAGTTCCTTGGGCATGGTAATCATGGGCAGGAATGCGAATAGGGCGAATATTCCGTAAATCTCACGGCTGCGCAGTTCCCAAAGCAAATCCTCATAGCTGGGAATTTGTTCGAAGCGCGCGTACTCCAAGGCCTCCTTGAATGCCTTATAGTAGACCTTGATTAGCTCCTCACGCCGCTGTTGCAGCAATTCCAACTTGACGCTGGTATTTAAAAAGAAGTTCAAATCGCAGGCGGGGCTGCCATAAAAGGACAGCTGAAAGTCCACAAAGATGGCCCGAGTTGGCACATCTGGCTGGGATTCATTCTCGTAGGCGTACATAAAGTTATTGGTCCACATATCGCCATGATTGAGAACCACATATCGATCATCTGGTTTGGGCTTGGAAGCAGCTACACAAATGCTTCTGTAATTATTCGAGAAACGTTGCAGGTCTTTCGTAATCTTCTCATAGCCTTTCCATTTGCCAGTGGCATTAATGAGGCCCTTGAGGAAACCGTTGTGCATATTCTCAAAGGTATCGGTTTTCATCACAGTAGCTTCACAGAGCATTCCACGTTGATATTGCTCGACTATTTCCGGATCCTGCAAATTATGGAAAGCTATTAAGTAATTCTCTAGAGATTTTCCTTAAATTTGTTTGTTACCTTCTTTGCAAGCACCATGGAGGTGGCGTGTAGCTTTCCCAGCTGCTGCAGTATCAACGAGGCATGCGCCCAATCCAAGCCTGCCTCGCGGGAGGCCGTTCTAAAGCCCTCAACTTTCAGATCATGAAACACAATCGTCTGCACGGGCGTCTTCATGGAATGATAGTATCTATAAGAAAATAATTTTTGTTAAAGTTTGTTTCCAATTTTCACCACGTCTTTTTCCGCCACCGCAAATCACGAAATACCACCAAACGCACAGATTTTAAGATATTATTAGATATTAAGATTTACGTTAACTTCTATTATAAGCTATCATCCTACTAAATCGCAACAAAATCGAGCAAATAGAAAGGTGGTAATGGCTAATTTAAGTTTTTAAGCAATGTGAGTGCATCAAAGTATGCAATAAAAAATTATATATTTTTATAAGTACCGGGTATCTTTTGGTAGGAAACTCGACTAGTGCCCTTTCCGCTTGTTTTCTTTCTATACTTCAGCGCTGGCTGTCAGAAATCATCCCATTTCCTCTTACTTTCTAGAAATTCCTGACCTTACCAGCTCTAACACTTGTATTATTACTAATTATAATTATAATAAATATTACTACTAATACTTTTTGAGCTGATTCAGTTTTTCTGGGTTTTTCCCAATCCTTGCAATAAATGTTAAATCATTTAAAAACATTTTGAATACCCCAAATTTTTAATTTTGTAATTTTTTATCATTTCAGTTAAATTTAATTTTAATTAATTTAATATTACTTAAGTTTTTATATTACTTAACTCTTATTTAAATTTTTCCATTAATTTTAGACAACTGTACTTAGTTGACACTAAATAAATAAATTAAAGAACTTTCTGAGCCTAAAACGCTGACCTCGCTTGATTTACTTACTTGGCACCGAATCTGCTCCCATTGCTGAGAATATCCAAGCGTGGCAATACATCTGTATAGGTCTGCTTCTCCTTGATGAAAACACTAACATCCTCCAGGAACTGTGTAGCCTCCGAGATGGGAATTGTTTTCACAATAAGCGACAATTTCTCCCTTTTCGCTGACTCTTTGCCGTCAGCCCAGCGTGCAAAGTTCAAGAGTACACGATAGATCGCTGAGCAGTAATTATCCCCCGGATTGCTGCCCCATTCAAAGTCGATTTCGTAGAGCGTTACTTTTGTCTCTCGCAAACCCTCCTCCAAGGTATCCACAAAGAAATCCGCGCTTAGATATTCCGGCACAGATATATTTTGTTCATTCTTTATAATCACCATTTTGCTGATTCTTTTTTATTTCAAAATTTACTAATTCTATTTTCGGAACTCTCCGGCCGCACGCGACGATCACTTTCCGCTGCTAGAACAACACAACTGCTAGAATTTATGTCAGAGACCTGCTATTAAATATTTCTACTAGTTTGTTGGGCGAAAGTTTATTGAGTTATGTCGCGATTTCGACGACATATCGGCTCTCTCCATTCTCTTTTTCACTGTCAGTGTCGCCGTTAAAACAAAAACAATAAAAGGCTTTATCAGTGCACAGTGAACCAAGCGTTAATGTAATATTCTGAAAACTAAAAAAATATTTAAATGTATCAAGTTAAGTTTTGTTTTTAATATTGTTATACAATAATTTTTTAAGTTAAATATATTAAAAATACTCTGCTTAGCAAATTTGTTCATTATTTGTTTTTTGTTGAATACTGCTGCTTAATAGGTATTAGAATCTTTACTCAATAAATTATTAATTTTATTTATTTGTAAAAACATTTCAGTAACATTTAAAATAAATAAATTAAAATTGTTGTAAAATGATTACAAATTTCAATATGTAAAAAAAGTGTTAAGTATTCGACACAATTAAAATGATGGTTAAACCACTGTGAACGTAATGACGTCACAATAAAGTTTAAAAACCTCTCGATCGTGTTAAGATTTTTGTTTGTTTTAAATTTGCATAGTCATACTCTGTGGACAGTATTACAACATTTATTTAAAAGTAGTTCCCCCTTCTTTAACTACATTATTAGCTGGATCACCGCCTGTCCAGGGGTCAAGAAAAGTATATACTTATCAGATTCATAGCTGATATTTACTATTTTACGCAAACTCATTAAGTTTT
>JBAMBJ010001505.1:0-34051 GCA_037043495.1 Drosophila recens | reverse complement strand
AACACCGAAATCGCCCTGCTCCGAAGGCATCACTAGCCCTGCCAGTGACCCCGCCAACGGATGGAGTCAACGCAATGGAGACCAGGGCGTAGCCGAGCTGAAGACGCTGTACAAGGGACTGGAGCAATATGCACTCAAGCAACAAATCAAGCAGTTGGGAATCGCCGATCTGGATGCCAAGGCGCTGCAGGAGCTGTACAAGTCCGCCCAGGTGGCTCCGACTATTGCGCAGGTCAACTTGGCCGCCTGCTGCGTGGTCCCAGCCGATCTGCAGGAGTTCTGCAAGGAGCACGAACTGGTGCTGAACACCCACAGCGATCCCGAGCTGCTGCTGCCCGCGGAACAGTTCTCCTGCCTCGCCCCTGGCTACACAATCGATTGGTCGCTGCGCTATCAGGTTCACGTCCGCTGCCGCGGCGTTCTCACTGCCAAGGGTTACATTGTTGGGGCCTCTAAGCCGAGCGCCAATAACTGAACGGACAGACGGACGGACAGACAGACGCTTGTAATTCTGGCAGAGAGTGATGGCATAGTTCAAAGCTAAGATGAATTTTATATAGTATAGTATATATGGTATATATGTACGTATGTATGTATACTGCATGTACATATGCCTGTATTTATGTATGTAATACTGTACTTATTGTTTGTTATACAAAACCGAGATGAGAACAGAGAGAGAGAACGAATGACGCGAATGTGGCGTGCGCTCTTCAATTGATTCGATTATGAAAAGTTTTCTGATTTTTGAATATAAACACATTTTCTAAAACGATCAACCGGCTTTCTGTTTATTTATTTTTGTGTTTTTTTGTCTTTCTTCAAATTCCTTACAGTGAACTAAACTCTTTGAAGGGGGCTCACAAACATACATATGTACACATATTTGAGTGTATGAATGCGATGATTAAGTAAATAAATATATGTGCAACCGGTTTGCGTACTCACAAATCAAGTATACGTCGAGTGGTCAGTTATTCGTTATCGCAATTGCTAAGGGCGCCCGCCCTGTAATACAAGTTGCTTTGTTTGACCCCTTCGGAGCAAGATTGGCTCTTGAATCATGATTCCTATGCGTCTGGCTGCCTGTCTGGCCACCAGCTCAGTTCAAATCACGTGGCCAAGTTGCCCGCAAATGCGGCTTGTCATTATTTAAAATAATTATTGCTACAACAAATACAATCGCACAATGATTGTATAGAGTGGCACAAACAAATTGGACACACTGTAATACAAACATACACATATTTATATCTGTACTTGCATACTTTAAATATATTGCCGGAGGTGCTGTCAAATGGAAGCCCATTGAAGGCTCATAAAATGAAAAACAAGGCGGGACTAAGACTAATAATAATAATAATAAGTTCTTTGGCGATATTTAACAATATATTTGAATCGCAATCAGCAAAAGCACTTGAGCTTTATTACAGTTATATACGACTGAGCTGTGCAACTATTTGTAGCGCACACTTCCAGTCGTTATGGATTGGCCACTGGAAAGTTGCATGCGGCAGCAGCACGACAATAGCAAGCAAAGACCTTGCCCCGCAACTACATACATACATATGTATGTACTTGACCATATACATACGTAGTGTGGCATTTAGTTTCTAATTAAGTGGTGGCAAGTGGTGTCGTCATCAGCGCAATGAACCAAACCAAAGGCTTAATTAGACACACACACATACACACACACATCTAAGTATTGACGACTGTCCACTCATGGTGAAATTAAAGAAATGTTACATACTTATGCATGTTTATGTATACATTATTTATATTTAGTTCAATAATCTAAATTTATATATGTATGTATGTATGGTTGTGTGTGTGTGTGTTCTAAAACCAAGTCAATAATCGAAAAATTAGTTGCTGCCGCTGCCAACTGCGACTGCGACTGCGACTGAGGCTGAGACTGCGACGTCGTCATGACTTGCGTTTCTATTAGCTGTGTGCAAGCGAAATGGCTATAGAGATAGTGTAGTGTGTGCGAATGAGTCAGAAAATGGTTTAGTTTATCTAGTGATCGTTGTATGTGTGAGTTTGTATTTGTTTGTTTGTTTGCGGGGGGTCACTGAAGAGCCTGGAAGCATTCGTATTTCGTATTTCGTATTTCGTCACGGGAGTGGAATGATGACGCATGACAATGACAAGTGCGAAACTTCCCACGGAAATCACACGGAACCAGCTACTTAACTTTACTTACATACTTCGTGAGTATATATGAATCTACGATAAACACTTTACATGATGGATTAGGGCTATAAATTTGGCTGGAAGCACGTTATATGTACATATGTTAAAAATTATTACGCTATCAGGTAATAATGATAGAAAGACCTCGAATCTATAAAGCGTGTTATCAATTTCATTCTGTGAGTACGAACGGTAATTTGAGATTTGAGAAAAGAGAAATATATTTACAAATTGCATTTGATTCAATTGAAGATTGTGTCACTCGCGCCTCACTAGTCGCATACTTAATATTCCCGATTAACAATATACTCAAGTAATTCACACAAAGAATGTATTTATGTTATGCATGACTTAACATAGTGCAAGGGGATCTTCTTTTAAAATTATATGCATATGTATCTAAATATGGATTATTGACTCAGATGCATTCCTGCAGCCAGTCATGGGTACATACCACAAATGATTGACTCAGTAAAATAATATGATACTTGTATATTGGAAATGACACCATAACAGTTATTAAGTCTTTATTTAAATTAATTGAATAAGTATTACTCTCTCGCTATACACAGATTCACATTCACATTCACATATTGTTAGCTACATTGTCCATTGATCTAAGCATATTTTGTTGATCTTAACTAAATCATCGTCCATGTTTGCAATCTTTGCTAATACTTTTGTTGTTAATTTTGTTTGTTACTTGTTATGGCTGTTGTAGTTGTACATAGTTAACACACACCAAAATACACACTGAATCGATTAGGATTGTTTAACATGCAGTTAATACGAGTACGAGTTACACTTGATAAGAATTTACTATCTTATTCATGTACTATTTACGTGTTACGTCGTGTTACGTGTTTGTTGTGTTTGCGTTTCGTCTAAAGACATTTCAGATAATCTACAAACATACATACATTGTGTATTATACAATCAGCATTTGTGTACATACATATATTTAATAACTAAATACATACATCATCTCTCTATGTTTCGCCATAGAATATTCTGGCTACATATGTATGTATGTATGATTGTACATACATTTCATACATACATATGCATGCATACTCGTATTTGAACCTTTAACACCTTAATTAATTTGTTACAATTAGATTGCGTCATAAACTAATCTCACCATTTCGCGATTTCACAAAAAATAATACTCTGTATAATTTTGGTTTTATTAAATATTTAAAAAACCAATTGATCTCTTTGGGGATGGACGGCGGCTTGTTTGACAATTTAGATTGTTTAATTTTGCCTACTAAACGACATTAACAAATAACTAAAGCTAAACAATTTAATTCGAATTTTGTTGTTCGTTGTTTATTTTTTTTATTTTGCTGACAATTTAAACTAAACAGTTGTTAGGGCTCAAGGAATTGTGTTTTAAGCTTATTCCTAGCAGAATTTCGTTGCTTATCCTGAACCGCTGATCGTCGGGCCGTAGGACTGGTGAACCCATAATAAAAACTTTATCAAAATCTGTTGCCATTCAAAATGAATAAATATTTACAAAAAATATTGTTGGTCTTAGTCTCATCTCTTTATAGATTCGATATCATAGTTATGATTATAAGTATTATTAATTATGGACTCTGATGAGGTTGCCGTCGAATAGAAATAGAAATACAGAGTAGTTATCATATTGAACCGAGGAAACTTTAAGTTTTGTTAATCTATTATTTTGTACAGTAAACACATAGACTTGAAGAACTTGAATTTATTTACATAGAGCTAGTACTGTATTGAGTATTGTACATACATATACATATATATGGGTAATTAGTTATAGACATTTACCAACTTGCACATTTAGATAGGCAAAGTTAATTGAAATTCACACAAATATTTTAAAGTGCTCTATTATACGGGGAGTGCTAAGGAGGGAGGTGCTGAAAATTAAGAAAATTGGACCGGCTAAGTTCGTGTGGAAACTACAAAGACAAGCAACAAATCCTTTGATAATATACATTTCTGGACTAGTTTTAAATATTCAGTTTATGCGGCTGAAGAGCCGATTTGCAGGACGATGGATACATATTCTAAAATTCAATTTAATTCTTTTCATTTTTACTACAATTTCTTTTTTTCAACATTGAGTTGTGCCAATATATATTTTTAAAAAATATTTTGCAACTATAATAGAGTATAGTATAGATAGTTTTTTTACAGCTAAAATACATTTGCGATGCATTTGAATATGTATGTTTGTTGCTGATTCCTATTGGAATTGTTATCAATAAAGAACACACACATGTGCACATTAAGAGAGACAGAGAAAGATAGAGAGAGAGGGTGATAGTTATACAAATTAAGATTTATTTATTGAGATTTGTTCAATAACACTTAATTTGGTTTGCTTGTCTGGCAATTCTTGATATTAAACATTAAGGAATGTTTTAATAATATTAAAAAATTCGTGCGCCTAAAAATGCCACAAAAATACAATCAAAACATTTGTGTTCCTTGTTTGTTTACTAAACTACAAAAATACATAGTACAATAAAAATACATAAATACATACATTGATGCAGACTTTAATGTATGTACATGTACATATATATTCTCTTAATATATACTGGAATATTGGTGTAATCGGTTGCACTTATATTTAGCGATCCTCTAGAAAAACTAACAACAATCAATTTATCGTCTATATGTACATCCAATGTGTGTGTGTGTGTGTGAGTGTAAGTGTTTAATGTTAAACTATTCAAAATATAATAATACCATTTCATAATTTTTGTCATTTTGCATACATAACGAGTATGCATGTAATTCAGTCTAATTTGGGAATTGGTCGTCGAGCTTTCATCTGGGAAGAGGAGTTCCCAAAATGCAGGAACCAACTAAAGAGGCCAACAACAATACGTCTGTCTATATGTAATGTGTCTGTGTGCTTATGTGTGTGGTGTTTAGATCAAATGCGATTTTCGATTGGAGTGCTCGATGGCCGCCAGGAGCTCGTGTTTCTGCCGCACATAGAGACGGCCCTTCTTCCAGGGACTCTGCAGCTGCAGCGGCTTAAAGTCGTCGCGGAGACAACGTTCCCGAGCCCCGATGACGGCGACCAGACAGAAGTTGTCCATCATGTCGGCACTGTAGATGGGTCCCTTGCTGCCCTTGAGCACGGCCGCCATGTTTAGCTGCTTCACCACCAGGTTGATGACCTCCCGCGCCGTTGTCTTGGGCGTCACATGCAACTTGAGGCTGGTGCCGCTGGCGAGGCCCGTGTTGTAGGCCGTGTACACTTGGATGATGCCCGCCCCCGTGGAACTTTGCTCCGCATTGAGGCTGGAGCAGCTGGCAGTGTCCTCTTCGCTGCTCTGGTGCGTGAGGCTCTTGGTCGAGGATGCCTTGGAGGTGCTAGCTATGGGCTCCTCGCCGCCCATTGGCTTCAGCTCCGGCTGCAACGCCGACAGCGAACTCTTCAGATAGAGTCCGCCCTCGCGAAGATTCGCACTGGAGGCAGCCTTCACCTTATACTCGGCCGCCGGCTTGAGAGGCTTGTGCTCCAGATCGGTGGCAAAGGCGCCGCTGCCCGTCCTCAAGGACACGCTGGATCCCCCCAGATACGGTGCCGAGTTGGAGCTGTGCACGGTGATGAGCGGCGTGGGCATGGGACCAATGTTTGAGCTGGTGCGTTTACGCTGTGCGTTTGCGGACTGGGGATGACGCAGTGCCTCCGCCAACGTGTCATCGGAGCGCGAGGGGGGCAGGGCAAAGACGTTGCTGCTGCCCTCAGAGGCGGAGTCCACCGCGGAGTAGAAGCTGCGTGCGGTGTAGGCGGAGCTCTCGGAGTCGCCGCTGTTCTTGCGCAGGGAGATCTCCGAGGAACTCGATGCTGCATACTCATTGCTCGACACTTGGAGCAGCTGTTGTTGTTGCTGCTGCTGCTGCTGCTGTGGTGGATGCTTATCGCCAGCTTCGCCGGGCGTTGGTTGCGCCGATACCGGAGTCAAGTTGCGCTGACCCAGATTTGTTTCAGACTTGGAGTGCTCCGGCTTGTCCTGCCGATCGGCGTTATCGTTGGCGCCCGGTCCTGGCCAGCTGCCACGCCCCGTCTTGTGGAACTTGGTCTCCCGCAGGGGCAGTTGCAGCAACTGCTTGCCCGCCCCGGAAGATTCCTCCTGCCGCATGTGGGCGAACTCGAGGATCTCACGCATGGCCAACGCGGGCTGGGCGTGCTTGTTCCGAGCATAGGCCACCACATCCATCAGCCAGCGCACGCTCTTCCACACCAGCGTCAGGTTGGCACTCAGATCCTGCAGCGTGGCCAGACGCTCCTTGGCGGCCTGCAGCTCGCTGCTGGAGAAGGCCTCGCGATGCGAGTGCGTGGCCATTGCGGTGTCCAGCTCGAGGATGCAGGAGAGCCGGGCGTACTTCTGCACGATGGCGGGCTGATAGGTGCGCAGGTGGATCATCTCGAAGGCCTGGATACTCAGGCTGACCAGATCGTCGCGCTGCAGCAGCAGATCCGACTGCCCTGGCACGGCAACCGAGGACTCCACCGAGGGACAGACGATAAGGAAGCTGATGTCGCGACTGTGCTGGATGACCTCCACGTCGTAGAGGCGATGGGTTGCGGCCTCCGTCGTCTTGATGTTCATGCTCGCAAAGAGGCGGTGCATCGCATTACTGAGATCGTAGAGGAAGAGGCGCTGCACCTCCGTGGCGGGACAGTTGCCGTTGCCGTCTCCGGGTGCACTGAAGTCCAGGGGCAGGCGCAGTGGATCCGCTTCGCTTCGATGCAGCGCCTGCCACTCCTCGGCCGTGATGTGGCTGTTCTCACGCACCTTGCAGTGCGGCAGGACATTGGGCGACTTCACCGGCACCACCACCTGTATCTGGTCCATGGAGCACTGCATCTTCAGGTAGCCCAAGTAGAGACCCGGCTCCAGTCGCTGCAGTGCTGCCTGCTGGTAGTACAGCTGATCCCCAATGCTGGAGATAAGCAGCTCGTTGATATTGAAATCCTCGTGCAGTGCTCCGAGCTTCTTCTGCAGCTTGCTGACTGGCAGCCAGCGCGAGTTGAGTATGGACACCGCCTTCTGGCTCTTCACCGACTGCACACAGGTGAGCACCACGGTGCCCTGGGCATCCCTCAGTGGCTTGTAGTAGAGCTGGCCGAGATCCGTGATGCCCAGGGCCGACTGCATCTGGGAGACGGCCGACAACAGCTTGGTGCGAAAGTGCACGGGCGAAATGAGATTCCTTTCCATGTCCGTACGCAGCGACTTGACATCCTCCCACGTGCAGGCCACCTTCATCAGCCAATAGTAGTCGATGTGGAGGGCACTCGGATAGGCCTCATCGATCTCGATGACCGGCGGAAAGTCCTCGCTGGTCACCAGCACCTTGTCATCGCAGTGCACAATGCATGAGAAGTAGATGCCCCTGTGAATTGTGTGTGGTTAAGGAACCTTGTCTTTCGAGGATCAACTTCTGCTTACCGTCGCAGCGTCTTCTGGAATTTGGAGGTAACCGAAAACAACTGCTTGATGGTGGTTTTCTTCTTGGGATTACGACGCTGCACGCTGCCCGGATCCAGCGTGAGCTCGGAAACATCTGCAGGACGCGCCATTCTCACGGCGGTAAATAAATTGTCCAAAATGCGTTGTCGGCCAAAGAAACGATCCTCTCGATTATCCAGGTCGCGCCAGGCTATAGGCAAAGAAATAAATGGGTATAGTATGTTACTTTTAGCATTCGCACTTATAGAGATCCTGTCAAATAAAAAAAGGGGAAGCCCCCATTCCGGTTTTCGTTTTCGGCCTGATTTTCGAAAGTGCATTCTTTTTAACTGTTCTACTTTCATTGAGGCAAACTTTTGCGGATTGAATTGTCTAGGCTGGTAAAATTAGGTCGTAATATAGTAAATGAAAGCAATACATTTTTAAATGCATAACATAAATTCAACGTGAAGATAAAATAATATTTAATAAAAAATTGAAAGCTTGATATATTCTTGATCCGCCGATTCGATTTGAAATTTTGACTAACGTGATTGGTATTGAATATTCATGAACTAATAATAGAGAATAAGTACAGGGTCATTAACTGTCGAATTTCCTCGACTACTGACTTTTCTACTAATTTACCAAATATTTAAAGCAAAGCGCTACCTTAAAGTTATTTAACGAAAACTTCTGTTAAGTGGCTGCATCGGACGCCAGCTGTCTCTGTGCTATTTCGTTCCGCAAAAAATTATTTTGCGGATTGACCCGTGGCACAGCGGTATGAAATTAAATCAACATTTTTATGGAACAACTTTAGTTTTCTTTAAATTAAGCAATAAAAAAAGCTCTTTTGAGTTTTACCAAAAGAAAATCTTTAGACTATTGTGCAATTTGTGAAAAAATTTGTCACGAATTGTTGACAGACTAATGGCAGACAGTTGCTAGAGTTGTCGAGTAATATATAATATATTTTCACGCGCCAATTACTTTTAAATTTTTTTTAGCCAAATAAAAACAATTGTTACATAAATAAATTAAAATATATAAATTAAAACGGAAAAAAATTAAAAACTTATTATTCTGTAATAACAAACCTAAAAAAGTTACTAAACAAACCCCTGGATAATTTAATCTGAGAAGGTGTCAGCCCCTATTCTAGTTGGAAAAGGTTATTGAAAACGCAAAGCACTAAATCGCTGCGATTTCTGTGGCACCCCCGTATATATTTTGAGAAATCGAGCTTAGAATAGGAAAGTTTTAAATTGTATAATTCAAAATTTGCATAAAATTCCAAAGAAAAATTCAGTACGGTTCCTTAACCTCATATTATATTTATAAAGATCCATTAATTATAATGTAATAATGTTTATTTATAGTTGTCTACGAGAGTGACAAACGAATATTGGGATTCCAATTTAAGCCACAAAGCAAAGCACCAAAGGTAACGATCTCGGACAAGCTTACAAAACCAAAATGCATGCAGTGTTGTCATTCCGTCTACAAAATCAAACTAAACGCAATGCGATTGAAGATCGCTAATTTGGACTGACTCTTAACCATATTTTTTGTCTTAAATGTTAGTGCAGCATTCCCGCTTGCAAATTTCGTGGCCACCGCTGGATTACAATATCCCGGCATCCCGGATAAAAAGGTTGATTGTCCACCCTTGTAATAGTTTACACATATTATATGTAAATTTACATAGAAAGTTCGCTACTTACATGAGGGGGCAACGCTGGCGGGCACCGAGTTCAGGTAGCTGCCCCAGCCCTTGACATTGCCGCATGCGGCACGCAGGAAGTAACGCCGTCCCTGGGTGAGGCCGGCAATGTTGCACTGGGCACCCATAGTGCCATGGAAACTAATCCAATCGAGGAGCTCCCGCTCACCGACCACATTGCTGAAGTCCGCGCGTGTTGACCATTGAACTGCGGTTAACGAGCAAACGTCAAAATCAAGGCAAACAAATCTGCGGTTGACCACAGCAGGCATCGAGGGCAATAGAACTCGTAGTGGGAATGGGAGTAGGAGTGGATATTCTAGTGGCTTACCTTTGAATTTTGTGCCGATGGCGCCCTCGAATGGCTCTAGTATTTGTAAGCTGATGGAATTGTCACCGGTCACATCGACAACCACCGAGGCAGGGGCATCTGGTGGTCGCGCCTGATCCCAGCCGAGGAGCATTCGTCGCAATCCCTTGACACGTCGCTCCCAAATGCCAATCTGCTTATCCACCTCGTTTCCCGTGCAGCCCGTAACCGAAGAACCCGTGTTACCTGGAGAAGAGTAATTCCATACAGTAATCTGCAATTAAAAAAACTAAAAAGCCACTCACCAATTATGATGCTGGATATGGAAGGACGCGATGTGAAGACAGGTGGACACAGTCCGTCCGGTCCACTGAGATCATGTATACGTGACTCGGCATCCTTGAGCAGACCATTAAGCTTCGTCCCAATGCTTTCGACTGAAACTACAGAAACACCAATTAACAGAGATTAGCAAAAATAATCATCAATGGCTCATCGTTTCAACTATGCTCACATTGAGAGCCCTCCAGGGCACCATGCTGCAATAGCATCTTGGTCATGGAGCGATTGTTGCTCAGCACGGCCACATCCAGCGCCGAGAGTCCATCCGTATTAATGCTGTGGATTGCAGAGAACTTGTTATGAGTAAGTGCATCGATAAACCAATTACAAATAATTAGAAAAGCTTTAGTAAAGAGTGCTTGACTACCGAATAAACTGCCTCAGTCTCTTACATATCATGACACATATTTACAGTCATCTTCATACTTTGTACGTATAAATACATATATTTCTCTGTCTCATATTCTTTTCAATACTTTTTCGAACGTACAATTTAGTTATATTATTGTCTTCTTTTCTTCTTCTATGAAATTTGCATCCAACTCAGTTTTGAACAGGGGAATAGCTTTTCGGACCGGCTAATAAACTTCCCCCATCGAGTTGTACTTTTCATCCTTAGTCCATCTTTAGTTTTAAGTTACAAATTCAAACTTAAGTTATAAACTTAACGAAATGTTGATGTGACCTTTAATTATCTTTTCTGCTGTCATGGCTCAGGCAAAAAAGACTCTTGTTTTAAAAGCCCGTACAACGGTCCAGCGAGACACTTGTAGGTCACTTTCAACCACTAACTCATTAGCGGTCTAATGAATTGCTTGCAGCACTCACTTTTCGGCACTGCCCATGAAAACCTATCTTCGAATTACATCCTCCGGGTTTCTCTGTGGCATATTCATTCAGATTTTGTCAAAAATTTCCCACATCTTTGTGGGACAGACTAATATTTCTGTCAATTTCTTAAAATGGACATTTTACACTTTTGGGCGCCAGAATTTTACCTATCCCGACATGAGAAAGCACTGATCCACTTGGAATCTTTAGTAATTCGTCTTAATATCCGTCTTAGTATAGTGATTAATTCCATCCTAGCATAGAATAAGAAATCAGCTTGTGCGGCTATAGTTTTGCAGCTAGTCCAAAACGAAAATGCAACATAAATACAACATAACGGTAAATTTTTGCATGAAGAGTGTTGATGTTTGTCTTCTATTTTCTCTCATTTTTGACTCCCTTTTAAAGGTGAGAACATATTTTTTCTAGCTCCACTCTTTCTATGCGTACACTGAAAAAAGTAGGTGCGGCTATGGTTTTGAACCAGAGTTTACAGATGCGAAGTTTATAGATATGGCACTGATGGATTACTTTTTTTTGGCAGCCGACACAAGAATTTGAAATAAATGAATATTACTGAATAAAAGAATATGTTAAATCTTGGATATACTTGTGAAACTTAAAAATGCCATTCTAAAATCAAGTATAAAATACTTAATTTAAGCTCGCATTTTTTAAGTATGTATTCAGGATTAACCCTCTAAGGCTACTTTTGAAAATAATGAGGATACAGAAGTCCAGTAATTTTTTCTAAGATGAACTTGGGCCTCTGAATTCAAAAATGAGCTCAGAAAAGGTGTACATGGCTTCGTTTACCTGTAAGGTGACAAAATGTAAAAAGTGTCTCAAGGCTCTTTTGGGGCTATCAGTAAAAAAAGTCGGTGGAAAATATGTTTACATATTAGATTTGTCATTTATCTATTGTTATGTATCACCAACCAAATAGATTTTGTTGTTTGTGCAGCATAAGAGCAGATTGAAATTGACCCTCCCGAGATTTTTCGCGTAAGAAAAACGGAAAAGACACTTGGCATGTCCAAGTCAAAATAAAAGCACCATTAAAAGCTTCCGAGTGCTTTAAAGCTTGTTACATATGTCAAGCTGTGTTTATTAGCAACAGTTAAAAAATATTTATTTAAGAATTTCGGGATTGAATTCGGGATTGAATTCGGGATTGAAACAGTCAAGTATTTCATATTTGGTTTAAGAAAATCCGAGATTACCACACTTCTGACATCGATTCGGATTGAATTCGGGCTAAATATCCCGGATTTTTTTTCAGTGTAAGGATTGTAGTAAAAATTTAATTCATTTAAGCTAACCAATTTTAATCTCTTCTACAGTGAAGCTAAACCGCTAAAGTCCGTGTAAGAGACTTGTACAATATAGCAGAAACGGGATTCACGATATGACTTTAATAAAGTATTATTCCGAAGTGGATGGGGAGCACAGAGAAGGTAACTAAAACTACAGCTAGCGATTGCTCTCTACTTTTAGGAAAAGCTCTACCTTAGGTAAATCTTTCAGCTCATCGACCTTAGGAGATCTGAATCCAAATAAATAAGTGATCTAAATTTACCTATTGACATCCACATCCGTTGACTCCAGTATGGTGCGTGCCTTGTCCAGATGGCCATGCTCCACGGCCGAAAAGAGAGCTGAGAGTATAGAGAAAGAAAGGTTGGTTAATTCAAAGTTAAAATAATAATTGGGTTAGGCTTAGAGCTGAGATGGAGAGTAATACGAGCAGTGCAACGTGACGAC
Organism: Drosophila recens; assembly: GCA_037043495.1. Lineage (NCBI taxonomy): Eukaryota > Metazoa > Arthropoda > Insecta > Diptera > Drosophilidae > Drosophila > Drosophila recens. The sequence continues at coordinate 21,417 of JBAMBJ010001505.1, read as the reverse complement.
GTGGCGACGTGTGCCTACCATGTAAGTGCAGATTACTTTGGGTGAGCTTGTCCAGCTGTGCCTGGGCCAGCTTCAGCTGCTTCTTGGTCATTTTGCTGACTCGAGGATGCGGCGTATTGCCAGTGGCCATCTTGGAGCGCAATTGCACCGACTGACGATGCACTGTGAGCTGATGCTGATTGTTTGACGATGTGTTCTCATCCCCCGCTGCGTTGGCCAGCGAGTGCTCCTCCAGTTCTGGCGACTGATCCTCGTGCTCATCACGCAACTTGGCATTCTTGGGCTGCGAGTGGCGTGAGATGCAGAGCTGTGGCTGTCCAGAGCCGGCGGACATGGTGTGCGTCGAGCAGTGCGCCTGCTGCGGCAACAGGAATTCCATTTCACGCAGATCCTGCGAGTTGCACGAAATCGCAGTCCGGAACTTGGTTAACGCCGCATGCTGCGTCAGCTGCTCCGACCAGCGAAAGGCGCTGCTCGGCGGCGACAACAACAGAGGGGCTGGATAGTAGGTGGGATAATTATCCTGATTGTTGTTCTCCCGATGGGCGGTCGTCGGCTTGTCGCGCAGCCTAACGACGGACTCAAAGTTCTCACTTTCACAATGATTGTTGGGCAGAATGTTGTCTGCGTTGAAGGGTTGCGAGTTGGGAAGAAATCATAATTGCAAATTAAACAGAAGTCAGAAATGATAAAGAATAGCAATTAATTAAAACGAAAGTTAAACAGAAATTATGCATAAATACAATTTACAAATGTAAATAATAACCAACTGCCCGAGGTTTGAGTTCGTTTTAGATATGTATGTTTTTATGTGTGTATGTATGTATATGAATTGCAAACAAATGCAATTAATTAAGTATTAATCAGAAATGCTCAGCGCAACTTTTGTTTCGCGTTCGTTTGCTTGCTTTTGTTTAAATGACCGAGTGACCAAGCCAATTACCTATATTATTAATGCACGAGTATTCAGCACAGCGTGTGTGTGTGTGTTATGTATGAGTGTGTGTGTGTGTGTGTGTATATGGATGTATGAGTGTGTGTGTGTGTGTGTGTATATGGATGTGTGAGTGTGTTATGTGTGGGTAACATGCACTTAGGCATCGCAAGATTAGAAATGGAATCGAAAACGAACCCAGCTAAGCAAACCCGCAACCCATTGTCAATAGCATTTTATGTATATAGAGATGCAGTGCATCCGCCCCTCTCCATGTCCATCTCCCAGTCTCAACCGCCTCCTACCCACATGCCTTTCAATTAAGCGAGACAATTTGAAGGCCTGGCTTTAATTGGCCCAAAATGTGGGTGGCCGAGTTAGTTGCACGCTTACCATCGATGGTGGCATAGTGACACTGTTGACGCTGACTGCGAATTGATGGTGCCAGGGTTGCCATCGCCGGCACAGCAACAACAGCAGCTGAAGCTGGAGCTGGCGATGGCGACTTCAGCTGACAAAACTTGGTGAGCTCGTTGAGCGTGTGAAACGATTTCTGTCGTATGAAAACCGCCGGAGAGCGGAGGCAGCTGCTCATCTGCAGCTTTTGCGGCGTTGCCACATTGTTGCCCTTGTTGTTGCTATCGATCTGGTAGCATCTGCAACATTACATTATAACAGCATTAATGTCCGTCCTATCCTGTCCGATTTATGTTTATATCATTTCATGTGGTATGCCATTCAAATTGAATATTTAATTATGCGGATTGTTATGGGATTTTGGCATTTAAGCTTTGTAACTGTTTGGTCATGTATCCATTTGACCCGCGACCTTGTACGGCGGTTAATAACAATGGAATTGTTGGTATTCTCTAACCTATTTAAATTGCCAAAGGGTATTGGCCTTGTTTGCCCCCGTTAATATTTATTTCAATGAGCTTATAGAGTCTGGATATAGTTTAACTCTAAAATTGTAATTTATTGAAGAGTGTGATAAATGCTATATATATGTACATATTACCAAACAACTTTAAATGTTTTGGTCAGCTAAACATGTTCTTAACTGAATTCTATATGACTACAGGACTGCAAATATATTTTGCGGTTTCAAGAGTATGGAAAACGATTTGGATATTATTGGGTTATAGAATATTTCATATAATTTTACGATTGATGATAACTTCACAAAATTTGGTAGAACTAGAAATTTGGTAATTTAGCGCTAAAGAAAGCAATAAACAAACAAATTAATTTGAGAAACATGCTCTTAATGAACATTTTTTTGCATGTAAAAACCAAGTCTTTTTATGTTTTTCTGTGTAAGTCATTCTGCCTCATCATAAGTACGCAAGCTCCAAAGAATATACTATTAATAAATCTTACAGAGATGCAGATTTTTGTACACCGAAACTCGATTTATGATTCCGTCAAACGGACTTTAAAATAAAACACACAAACGTGAAGTTCAAACAAGCATAAAAACAGAACTACTTGCAAGCAGTGCATAAATAAATGCATCTAAATATGCGTCAGGGAGTATCTGATATCATTTCATCATTAAAAGATACAGCTTGATAGTCTGACAACAACTTGATTGACACAGCTGATGACCCAAATTTCACTATTTAAATCACAAACACAACAAAAATCACACAAAAATGTCGTTAAAATGCTCTTAACAGAGAGATTTGCAACACACACAAAAACTCGAACACTTCCACAGGTAGAGAAAAAAGGCGATACTATTTATAAACTTAATCGCATGCATAGATTAACGATTCATATCGCAAGATGGGAACACCTACGACTATTTAGATAGGGCATTGGTTTCCTGATGGTGGCCGTGCGCATGCGCGTCGTTCCATAGATACCATGGTGGGCGTGGCGTGTGATATCGGCCAGAACGGGATCACTGGCATTGGGCGACTCGTTGCCCAGAGTTCGCTCCAGATCTGAGTCCAGGGTGGCTTTTGGTGCCGTCTTGGGGGTTTCACAGTAGCTCTCGGGTATTTGTAGCAACTTACAGGCCTTGCGTGGCAGGGTCACGCCCACGGGCAGTGAGGACATCAACTGCTCAATGCCCAATTCCTGTTGATCTGCAGGCTGCTGCATGGTCTGTTTCTTGAGCGGCACAAACTCGCCTTTCACCTTGGTTGTTACCACGGCAACAGCATCGATGTCGTGCCACAAACGCAACGCTTTCACGACCTTCGACTTTTTTAGCGTCCTGCTGTTGCTGCTGCTGCTGCTGCCACTGCGACTGCGCGAATGCAAATGGGCGCGCAGCTTAAACGGCGACTGCAACGCCAGCGCAGGGCTGTGAAGCTTGCTCTTGAGACGCCGCAGGGAGGCACGAACTGAATGCGAGCGACGGAGAGCTGGCAACTCGTCCTCATCCTCGCTATTGTTGTTATCCAGCTGTTGTTGCTGCTGTTGCTCTTGCTCCTTTGCTTGTTCCCTTAGTTTAGCATAGGAGCTCATTGCTCTGCGACGTTCCATCGTTGAAATATTTATCCCTCGTTTCAGTTTATTGATAAAGTTTCATAAAAATCTGCATTAATTAACTGCATTTCTCGAATATTTTCCGTGCTTTGTTTTCTTTTTTATTACAGGATTTTCCGTAGTGCGCGCCGCCCTTACAAAATGTGAACTGAGACCAGAGTGCAAACTGATTCCATTGCCAACCACCCGTAGGACCCTGAACCCTCTCCCGCTCTCTCTCTCGCTCTCTCTCGTTCTCTCTACCACTCCTACTCTATCTCTCTTTATACTGCTCTTATGTACATTTATGTACTGTGCTGTACACAAATTTCCGACTGAAACTGGAGGGTTACATAAAGAATGTAGGTAGAATTTATCTCCCTCTCTCGACTCTCAACTCTCAGCTCCCTACCTAACCCCTAAGTTATTTCATCTGAGTTGCAGAGGAAATATCATTCGCTGCGCTCTCTTGATCCCTGATTTGTATAGTCATGTCTTGGTTTTAAAATTTAAATTTAGACGGCAAGTACTTGCTACCTGCGCCGTACTTTTCACAGGAATCCTGTTCAGTCCTCCCATGCTCAACGTTCAACAATTAAGGCGGCATTTCCGAAATCGTAAACCAAACAAATAAGCCTGTCTGACTGTCAGCCTTGTGTCTTGTGTTGTTGTTGTTGTTGCTGCTATTTTTGTTGTTTTTGTAGGTGTTTGACGCTGTCTTCGAGCTCTGTGCTGATTTATCGAGCGTGCCGAGCTGTCAGCAGCTGTGGAACTGGATTGAAAAACAACTGGCAATGAGCATTTGGAATTTTCAAGTGAGTTCACGACGTCGCCGATTAGCCCAATGCGGAAAGTGAAAACTAATTGGAAAAAGTCTACCCTACTTGAGAATATAAAAACAGTATCGTGATAAATTGGGAAACACATTGATGTAGTCATTAAGTGAACAGTTCGGAAAGGAAGTCGATATAATGTATCTACCTTTTTATATTGATTCAACCACTATATTAAACTGATGTCAAGACATAATTTTTGGTCTTTAACGTTTGGACTATTTAACCAGATTTCGTCTATAACTGGACAACCAAAGAGGGCGGCTGTAACATGTTTATGAATGAATCTTTAAGTTTGTCACCTCATTAAAATTGTTGCAGTTTCGGGGCCCTCCCAAACAGGTCGATGGCTTGCGGTTTGGTGGAGTCTATTCTCTTGCTAATTTTAGATATTGTCTCATCATTAACATGAATAAGTTAACAAACTTACTAATAAGCAAATGTTTAGGCAATATTATGAACATTTAAGTATACATTTCTATAGATATGTTTACCCCAAAATCATTTTTTCATTGTTTTCTCAGAAAAAAACTACACGCTTTTGTGCGAGGTCAGTGCCGGGGGCTGTGAGCTGGAATTCAATTCAAATACGAATTCGAGTTCGAATTCAAACTGGAAATTAGGTTCGAATTATGTGACGCATACGTCGCATGATATTGGGTCTAATAAGAGGGTAGATCCAATTGCTGAATCACGAGTTTCACACACTATAAACGTAGAAATCACGAAATTTTTGAACACAGATTATACATATGAATAATGCCGTAATTAGGGTCTAAAATATGACCTTGAAACTGAGTTGACAGAAAGATTCGAGTGTAAATTGTATTCACTTAGAGATAACTTTGTGGCAACCTGACAGATTGCTTCTAAGAAAACAATATGAGAAAGAGAGAGAAGGAATTATTACAGCAGGGATCTTTTGAGATGACAAAGAAATGTTTGTTTTATGTGATTTTTTGACTTTAATTTGACTTATAAATCTTTGTGGACGGCAGTCCACGCTAGTGATGAAAGCAGTGTATAATCCAGTACAAAGTCAATTAATTAGTTAAGCTTGTTTACAGCTAAACTGCTACATAAGGCCATATTTCTCAAAGCGGCTGTCGTCACCCAGGCACGTTCCTAATAAACTCTAAGCTTTTCACAGATATTATCTTGGCAACTTGACCCAGGCACGAAAGTGAACCCAGAGACCTAATAAACTGTCAATTGCGAGGGTGCAATAAATAAAAATTACTGGCCCATAACGTTGAAAAAACACAAGTAAGATTGCTAGACTCAAAGATATTCTGCATCTACTTTTAATTTAAATAATTGAATTGCTATGAATGTTTGGTATACAAGCTAAAAAATATAATTCATAACTGAATGTACATCTTTTACATTGTAAATAGAAATCAGATTTGAACAGTTGTTACTCGTATCAATTTTTAGAGATACAGGGTATAAGTATACAAAAGCTGTAAGAACATTTAGCTTGCAATTGCATGATAATAAAATTTATGAAGCTACACAGCGCTAAATTGCCATTGCCCAACATAAATCACAGCACACAGGCCCTATCCGAGTCAAAGGTCAACTCTGGCATGGGTGGGGAGTGTGAAGGGCGGAGTGCGCCTTCTTCAAGCTGAAGCTGGAGCTGAAGCGCCAAAACAACTTAATCCACTTAGTAGAGGCGACAGCAGACACTGGGCGATGAGTGCAGGTCCTGGCTGGCCAGTCAGGCGTGAATACACAGGACAACGAGACAACGAGTGACTGTCGCCTTGCTTAGCTTTGCAGGCAGGATGAAGGGAGCCAATGGTGAGGAGGAGGGAGGGAGGAGCTCGTGCTGTCAGATCGCATTAAATTATGCCGATTTTATCTTGCATTTCGTGCTGTCATAATTGTCAAATCTACCACACATTAAACCCACGACAAGCGACGACCACTGAAAAAGCATTTTGACTTCATTTAAATAAATTTGTCGCTTCCTCAATAAAAGCACCGAAAAGGCAAGAACTCTAAAGCACTCGGTTCACTGGCTCTCGGTCTGGGCTTGGGTTGGGACAGAGCAGAGCAGAGGGGGGCATTGCGAGCACTGGGGATTCTCTGAGACTGTGGGGAGCTGAGTTTAAAGCAAGCAAAAAGCATATTTTATGTCTTTGTAAAATATGAAATCGCATTATGAATGAGACAAGTAAAGCAGCTCTCAGTGCGCAGTTCTCGACTCCTCCTCTCTCTCAATGTGAGCTTCAGCGGAAACGCCAATTGAATTTAAGTAACCAGACATTATGGCTAGATAAATACATAGAAGAGATTGCGGGGAGATTGTGAGAAACGCATCTGATAAATCCTTCTTTAGCTTGACCTTTGCCTCACAATCAGTCGGAGCATTTAATTCTTTGTTCTGTTGGTTTATGCTCTTCCATTCCATTCTATTGGTTTATTGTGCCAAATCAGAAAACAGAAATCTAATGAATTCATATTAATCAGATATGCAAATCGCTGCTCGTCGCCCAAATGAAAATGTGCCATCACCAATAAGGTCAATGTTGGCAAAAGAATCAAATATGTGACAAACTGCTGAAGATCTAATGCCCTTACTATGTATTTTTACTTCGAACAGGTTTGTTTTAAATACGTATATTATATGAATTAAGTTTGCGTATTTATCATTAAGGTTGAACAAAGGTCCTGGAAAGTAATACATTTTCTCAGACTTTTTATATATCCATGTAAGATTGTTGAGTAAGGCATAAAAGAGAATTTTTAATTTATGAACAACATCTTTTTATACAACAGCAGAATCAGATTTATCGTGCACAGCAAGTAAATCGGATCCAGAATCTATATCAACAGTTTTATTGGAATATCTTCTGCAAAGCGTTACAAACTTTATGCTCAAAACGACAATGCTCTCTCTCTCTGTCTCTTAATCTCTGGCGAAATGGTGATAAACGTTTTGACCCGGTCACTTGTCAGCATTTGCTTCCTGTGTCCGCCCCTAGAAATTTCTGTGGCATTTTTTGCCCACAATTTTTTCCGAGCTTCTATGGAAAAACAAACACAAAACCAATAAGCCAACGTTTAAAATTATGCAAATCGCGCCCGATTTGCACAAAGTTTCCTTTTTTTTCTGTGAGTGTGACGGGTCAAGGCGCAAATCTGAGTGGCATAAAAAAAAGGATTTCAGTTTGATGTGGACTCTAATTGAAAAGTTTATGGGTGTGTGCAGAGAAGTGAGTGCGGGCAAGCTATTAAAGTGGCTATTACAAGTGGGAAATCTGTAGTTAAGACTTTCAATTACCCTGACATCGATTTAAGCACTAGGATAGTAGATAGAAGTAGACGAATAAAAAGATACAAATATCTGAGAAAAATGAACAACACAAGCAACATAAAATAAAACATTTAAATTAAATATACAATACAATACCGATACAATATATTATTTAGTATTTCGCTTTTTCCGTCTATTTTTTATTTTGTGAAATTGTGTTGCAAAGTTGAAAAAAGGAAAAAATTATTTAACAAACAATAATTACTAATTGAAGAAGTAATGCAACTTCTTAAAGTTTAAAATTAAATTACATTTTAAATTCGGTCAAAGAGGGAAAACTAAGAATAATTGAATTTTTTAAATTAATTTTCAATTGGAAACAAGTCATACAAACGTCATCTGATTGTGAATATACTCTCTTCTCGCTCTTCAATTTATTCAACTAACCAAAGTTACTTATTTGGGTCACAGTCGCTGTTTAGCATCCGGGCAGAGGCAGCATATGGGTAGATGTGTGCGATCAGCCCTTTGACCTTTGCGGCCATTAAGTTCAAAAGTTGCACAAGTTTCTTTTGCTGCGATACCATTTGACATGACTATTTATGTCTATTTGCATGCGTCTGTGTGTATGTGTGTGGTTGAAAATCCGGATACACAAATCTACATATGTGGGCGCTACGTGCTAATAGCACACTTTAAGGCCGCCCGGCAACGTGACGAATCCAAACTTCGATTCACGAAACGATAGAAGGCAGAATAGAACCCAAAATCACAACAAGAATAGCAAGAATCACAATAACAAGAAAGCATTTCATTTACATTGTTCAATTTAAAAGATTTTTGATTGATTCAAGGCGCTTATCTGCTTTGTAAAACATTTTTTTTTTTTTAAGAGAACAACCAACAAATACACACACTCTCACACCGACTCTAACACAAATCCAGCAAGCAACAGCTATCAAATGAGGTAACCAAAGACAGAGCCTAGGGTCAGAAAGCGATGGCTACGTTTCCGTTTACCAATTTGCATGGCTAGATTTCTGATTAAAAATTCCAAAGAAAAGCAATCGATGTAGTCGAGAACAGATGAGATTTTTTGCGATAATGAAGATAATTGCCGGCAATACGCAAAACGTAACTTGACACTGTGTGAAATGTGTTGTAAGTAAGTAACAATCTGAGCCAAAAGGCAAAGTGTAATTACTGTGAATAAGTGTCATGGAAATCTCCTTATTGATCAAAGTATTCTCTGAAGGTGTTTCAATTGCATTTCCAACTGTAACAATTGCTGCACAGATATTGGAATTTTGCAGTGCACAAAGAAACATCCCACGTACAAAGAGCAAAGCAATTGAGCTCAGCTTCTCGGAAGCATTTTCTATTCTTACCAGTGGCGTTTTTATTTGCAGACATTGCATAATATCCGAACAGCAAACAAAAGATACAAAAGTATCTAGCCAAGCGACAACCTGGTTACGCGTTATCGTAAATACTCAGGCACAACGTAGCTTATCAGTCAGTAACTATTAAGTCTCTCAAATTCCATAAAAGTTGTTTTACTGCGATAAGCGCAGAACAATAATAACATTCGAGGAACTTGAAAACTTTAAAGTAGTGTGTGCCACAACAAATTTAAGATGAATTACTTTTTAATCAAACATTTAAAACTTTTTAATAAGCAAAATTAAATCAAAATAAATAAAAGCGAGTAAAACTTTCGCTGCGGGTCGCGGTCCAAGTGCACTTAAGTACACGCCACAAGGGAGTGTAAGCTACTATGGGGGAAAGAAAGGTGCTCCAGCTTTAAGTTTTGCACAAAACTTTTCCCCATTTTTCTTTCAAAACTAAACGAGCTCCCGAAACACGACAACAGGAGTGTTCAAGGCGACCGTTCCCAACCAGCAGATACCCTGCACCTAGTTTGAGTTTTAAATACTGTGCGACCTAATCACTGTAAACGACAGTTCACGCTAGTGACGAAATCAGCCCGAAAGGCGATTAGCAATATATGTACATTGCATTGTTTATATCAAGGCGATATGAACTTAATCTTAATAATAAACCTAGAAATATTTGTTTCGGCTTTAAAAAAAACTTTAGCTTAGCGGGAAACGTTGTATCCCGCAAGAATTAACACGCCAACAGTTTTCAAGATACAAAAGCTACAGATATGTTCTATATATCCTTGTAAAGGTATTTACAACTCTTAAAGAACTATGAGTAAAAAATTAAAAGATTCCAAAAATGTATACTTAAAAATAACTTATTTGCGCAGTGCCGAATCCCAAACTTTTAAAAACTTTTTATTAAATATCGTTCGACACAAATTGGGATATCAGAAATTTTGAGGGTTGCATCTTAATTTTGATTATATTGTGTTTTCTGGTTCAATGCTTCACATAGTTTTAGTTGACATAAATCAGATGATTTTGGAATTATGTAGTTTAAAGACTGGCTTGTATATTAAAGAACGGGTTTTAAAGCAAGCATCACAAAATTATCTTTTGCGTTAAGCGCTTTATTAAGAACTTATAAAAGTTGCTATGAACTGAAGCGACTTAAGATATATTTTTTGAAATTATAGAAGCTTGCATTTGATTCAAATCAATATTAGATAATTTTCAGGAAACGCATAATATCTTTTGTACCTTACAAAATATCGATGCCTTCTACACTTTCTGACAATGCACTTTTACAGGGTATACCGGCCGTGTATATTGTCGGAAAACTTTGTCTCTTTATGTCTTGAATATGTTATGCGCAACGAGCCAAGCTGAAACCCAGCAATGTTAATGGTCAACTGAGCTTTTGGACATGTGGTGGCAATTTAAAACTCTCAGTTGCAGCCGCCACAAAACAACACAAATATGAAAATGAAACAAAAACAAAGACAGAAACAGAAACCGAGAAAAACAGAGACCGTGCAAAAACAACAAAAATGTAACCTGTAAAGTACGAGAAAATTGGAAAAGCAAAGACAACTCAGATGCGACTTTCTTGAAATGTGAATAAACTTTTGAAAGGCATCTGGAAAAGTGTCTTGCAGTAAAAAAATGTTGCAATAGTTCAAGTTTTTCATGGCGTTGCATATTTTAGCCACAAAGTTGCAGACAGTCTATTATCAGTGTGTGTGTGTGAGTATCTCTGTGTGTGTGTGAAGTGTTGTGCTTTTGCTTACCTGTTCATTGTGCGGTGTACTTAAAATTGCAACACAAACAACTTTAATGAAAACGACGACGACAGCGACGACGCGACGGCTACGTCGACGGATACAAAACTGCGAAGAACAGCAACAACAAAAGGTAATGTTAAGAAAGAAAACAACAAAGTGAACAACGCGCAATGCTTTACAGCTTTTAAGGCGTTAAACGTGTGCGCGCGAAAGAGATGCAACTACATGTAGGTTGCCACTGCGACTTGCTTTAATTATGCTGCACTTAGCTGCTATTGCTGCCGCTGCCGATGCTGTTTCTGTTGCTGTTGTTGCTGCCTCTCCGAGTCACTGTGATAGACACGTGAGTAAATTAGTTGCAGTCAAGTTGATTTCTCGCACAATAGACAAGACAAAAGCAAAAGTTCACTTTCGCTGCAATTGTTGTAGTTGCGCGTGCAAATAATAACAACAGTTGGACACGCAATGCAATTACAGTTAGATCTTGCTGCTGGTCCTCCTCCCACCACCGCTTGTGTTGCCTGTCCCTCTGTTGTAAATTGTAAATTGTAATTTTACTGGCACGTAATATTTAATTAACATTGCAACGGCAGAAAATGCCAGTAGCAGTGGCAGCAACGGGAGCAGCACGCAGCAACAGCAGCAATTTCTTTTGCCCCGCGGCAAGTTTGTTGTTGTTAATTTTGTTGTCGAGTTTTGCCTTAACGTTTCTTTTTTAAACGAAAGCGACTCGTTTAGTTTCTTACACTGAGACACTCTCCATGTAGTCGCAAAAGTAACGCAAACAAAAAAAAAAAAACTCACTCACTGATCTTTCGTTCAGTTTCGCTCTGAGCGTGTGTCTCACTCTCTTTGGCCCAGCGCGCACACTAATCTGAGCTCCAGCTCTCAGGCGTCGGCGTCGACGCAGGTAACTTGTTGTTGCACACTCTCACGCACACACATGCGCAGCCGCAAACAGGTAGTTGAAGAAACTCAACGAAGCAGAAACGATTCGCAGAGCGTCGCGTTTTTTACACACACTATGCATGTATTATAGCTGGCTTTTTCTTTTCTTTTTTTTTATGCCAAACTACTTTACGATTTCTCAATCAATTGGCAAAACATCAACAAAACGAGCTTTTTGGCATAATCATGTTTTAATACTTATTAATTTTGGACACTGCACAATTTGAATTTTGGTAAAGATCGTTTCTTATTTGTTATTCTTTTAAGTAATCCCGACGCTGACGCGCAGTGCGCTGCGCTCCGAACAAAAGTCGCTAGTCAACTGAAATTGAAGTTGTTGCGGCTGCGGTTGCCGTTGCAGTGACAGCGACTGAGGCAGAGCGTCAACGTCTTCAACGAAAGAGCGCTATGGTCAGCGTTTCACAGTTAGATCAGTTAGACTCGACCGCTCCAAGGTGAATTTACTAATAAGGTGACGTCGTCCGATGTGGTGAGGCTACAGTCAATTTTTCACCTCTCTCTCTCCGCTCTCAGAGAGAGATGACAGAAAAGCAAATGCTTGCTTAAAATAAATAAAACGAGATAATTCAAAATATGTAGTTTATAATATTTTAATGCATAAAAAAAACAATATTATGAAAAAATTGAATATAAAATAAATTAAATGAATAAAAATTAAATAAAATTGAAATTAAATTAAATCAAAATTAAATAAAATTAAACAAAAGTTCAAAAATTCCTTCCCGAAGTTTTCTTACGGCAGAGCATACAATATGTTGTAGTCATTTTTAGATCTACTGAGCAACAAAATAATACACACTGTTAATAAAATAATTGCAGATTATAATAATAATAAGTTTATTCTTTTCTTTCTACGAGTTTATTCGTAAAGAAGAAGACAATAAAAAAAACATGCGACACACAACCTCTTTCGACAACGTTTGCAGGCATACTGTCAAATGTTTGTACTCCCGAAAGAGAGCAGCTGTGGTGACAACGTCACCTTAATAGTAAATTCACCTTGGACCGCTCTTCGTAGCGTTGGCGTTGGCGTTGACGTTGGCGTCGACGTGAGCGTCGGCGTTGCCATTTCGTAGAATTGAGCAGCGATAAATAAATGCCGACGATCGTTTTTGCTTTGCTTAAAGATTTTCTTTATTTGCTATCGTAGCAAAGCTCCGGTCCCAAAGGGGGCTGCTCCGGCCTTCAAAAAACATCTTTTTGCGGAAGTTGCAGATAAAGCAGTGAAAACCAGTTGATAAATTGTGGGGCATGCTCATTATTTCATGCCTTTTGACACTCGCGTTGATTTGTTAAACTTTATGCAAAAGCTCGTCGGCCGCCTTTAAGTCCATGAAAGCCTCTGGGGAAATGTGGAAGCGACTTAATGCAGCGTCAGGAATTTGAGTCCATTTGAATTTCAATCAGGCCGCCGTTGAAAAATAAATAAACCACCAAACGCTGAGCTGCTGAGTCGCTTAATTCATTGATGATGTTGTTGCTGCTGCTGTTGGTGTTGCTGCTGCTGTTGTCAGTTCCATTGAGATCTGGATAGTACGAGCTTCCTTTGCATCCATTCAGTCTTATCAATATGGCACACGGCGCACGTTGTTGCCGCTGCTGCATTGTAACTACCAAGTGATACTCCCAGAGTCCCAACGGCCCCGCTACTTACCATTAATGATTCTGGTCAGCTTATTCCGTCGCGTTGACGACGGGCTCAGCATGCTCTCGCGTCGGCTGCTGCTGGCGCTGCCGCCGCTGCCCCCGTTGCCGGGATGAGCCCCGCCCGCCAATTCGCCGTAATTGACATTCAACTGAGCGTGCACCTGCGACGAGGCGGCCGCAGCGGTCGCGGCCGCGATGCTGCTGCACGTCGAGTAGAGGCTGCTGGCCGAGGGCCTCTTGCTGAAGGGGGTGGGGGCTGCCATCGCCGTGGCCATTGCCGCTGTCGTTGAGGCTGCCATCGTGCTGCGGTACGGCATGTCCAGGGAGGGTCGTGGCAGGTCACAAAACACAATCTCGGCAAAGGAATCAATGCTGGCCGAGCGCTGCAAAGCGCTGCTGTCCTTGCGCCTGCAAAAGTGACAAAAGAACAAGAGTTGGAAAGTCAAAGACCGGAATGTGTGTGAGTGTGTGAGAATGTGGCAGCAGCAGGTTGTTGCAACTTGCAAGTGAACAAGAACAAACTTATAAAACTAAAGCAATTACTTGAGCTTCACGCTTCCCTGGACATTTTAATGACCATTAACTGTCGCCATCGTCGCCGTCGTCGCGGTCAGTGGCCGGCCTAGTTACCATTTCCATTACCATTACCATTACCATTGGCATTACCCATTACGCATTACCATAATGTAGACGCTTTTTATGGCTCCGTGTTGCAAAGAGAAAGCCTCGGGGTCTGCCGCTCGCTTTCTGCTCGACTCCATGGCCAGCTGTCGCTAATGCCACGGCTAATGTGCCACTGCCACTGCCGACAATGTTGTCACTGACGTGTTCATTGTGCCCACCTCTCCCCCTCTCTCTCTGTCTCTCTGCCCGGTATGCTTCTAAGCCAACACAGAAATGGCCAAGTTTATGACTTGCACATCAAGGTGCCCGTGTGTTGAAGATGCCCCCAATTGCAATTCAGTGGCGCTCTTAATGGATTAATGTGACAGCTGCTGTGTTGCAACACGAGTACGAAGATGTACTGACAACACTCAATTAGTGCACCAGTAAAAAAGGGTTAACCCCTTGACCTCTTAACTCCAAACATGCATATGTTTGTGAATTGCCAACAGAATCTGGGGAAGCTGCCAAAAAGCCGATTGCAAATAGAATGAGCTGGAACTCTCGAAATGCTAGTTTCTATCTTTGTCAGTCTCCCTGTCTGTATCTCTTCTCTCTCTCTCTCTCTCTCTCTCTCTCTCTCTCTCTGTCTCTCTCTCTCTCGACAAGCTGCCGCATACACTCGTTTTTCATATTTTTTATCTAATTCTTTTATAATATACAAAACCGTAGCTCAGCTAAGTTCTTTTATTTCAATATACATATGTTATTCTTAAATTTCTTAACCAGGGATTAAAACCGAAACGAATATCGGTTTCAGTTACGGTTTCGGTTATGTTCGCATTTAGGTTTTCGGTTATCGGTTACGCAAAATCTTTGAATAAAGGTTTCGTAAAGGTGAACCGGTTTTTGTATGTTTCGGTTTTGAAATACCGGTATGGTTTTGGTTCACAAAAAAACTTTCTTTGAAAAAATATTATTATATAATAATATAATATATAATATATATATAATATAATATATATAATAATATATATTATATTAATAATAATTAATTACACAAAAAAAAAAAATATATATATGTATATACAGGGGTCGGCACTCGAAGCTGCTCTAGCATTCAAACGGCAATAGACAGCGCGCTCAAGTTTTCGCTGGTGTTTGTCTGATTAATTGTCTACAAGCTTACAAAAGTATATCGATATATGTCGCAGTTAAAAGAAGTTATCTAAATGGACTTGAAGCGCAAAAGTGCAACACTTTCACGTTAGTGGCAAACTTAAAAATATTGCATTTTCTGATAAAAAAATTTTTATAGTTCAGCAATTTTTAAGCAAGCAGTTCGATCGCGTATGGTTAAAGGACAAATCAGAAAGATCTTAAAAGATGCTTTGGTACCTTGGGCACGTAAACAATTCCGTAGAAACCATTGGATATTTCAGCAAGACTCGGCACAGTCTCATTAAGCCGAACAAACCCAACGATTTTTACAAGACAACGTTTCCTGCTTCATTTCATCACAGCAATGGCTGCCCTTCTGCCCAGACTTAAACCCAATAGATTTTTCCATATGGTCCATTCTGGAGGCCAAAGTGTCAACTAAAAAATATGAGACGGTCAACGCTTTGAAAACTGCTCTTCTCCTAGAATAGGCAAAATACCATCAGACCACAATCGTGCTGCGTGTGAAGCCTTCCCGACCAAACTCGATGCTGTAATCCGCGCTAGGGCTGGCTACATCAAACAATAAATACATTTTCCTAAAGCTTGAAATGTTTTCAAAATAATCTGAAGCTTTGAAATGAAAACTAAAAAAATTGACAAAATTACAGCGTTTTTTATTGGTAACACTTCGAGTGCCGACCCCTGTATAAAACTTATAACAAAATATCAGAGATCGCAAACTTATAAGTCGGAAAATATCGAAACAGTTCAAAATTTTTAGTTTAAATTTATTTCTAACTTGTTTTTTCAATTTTTATAATAAAAATTAAAAATAAAACTTGCTTTTAAAATTGTTTTTAAAGTTTACAGAGTTTCGGTCAAATGGAAATATTTTTTTTTTCAGTTACGGTTTTAAATTTCAGTAGGTCTTTACCGGTTAAAGGTTACGGTTTCGGGTGGGGTTTTAATGCCTGACAGAAGTACAACATAACTTTATTAATTTATCTTTAGTTCTCTTTTTATGTTTTTCTATCTATCGACGGATAATCATATTACAAGCTCCTTTTCTATTATCTGATTCCATTAACTACCACTAAGTTATTTCTTTTATTATCGGAATTAAAATACTACATTATCTATTAATTTATATTTTATCTAGAAATGTAATCATATGATACATACAGCCAATTCTAAAAAACTGCAATAAATCGTCTATAACAGTCTTTATTTCAGACTGACAACTTTTTATCTTATTATTCTAATTTTTTTCGTAGAGTTTTGTTTTGCATTGTCTGAAACAAAATACATGTCGTATACATCATCATTCACGCATTAAAATTCCGACACTTTAATCCATCATGTTTTAAAGCAATACATCTTATTTTATTAAACTTACTAGCAGTACATGATTTATGTATGTTAATGTAATGCCCCAATTCATTAAAGACTTTCCATTTGCATACTCATACTCCGCGTTAAATTCTAATAGCAAAAGCAGGCCGCGATGAGATTAAAGAGCGCGTAACCTTGTAATGCTCATAACGAACATCAGTCAACAAATTGCCCCTTCAAAATGTGCACAACATGTCGTATGCGCAACATTTTTCAATTAAAACCAAAATGCGCTCTTTGCAATCAGAATCGTGCAGTTCCCTCGGTCCCTCAACAAAACCAAGAGACCCATTAATAAAGTTGGAGTGTACACATGTAAAGTGTGTGTGTGTGAGTGAGTGTGTGGCTATGTGTGTGTGCACATGCTAATTGCGTTAATTCGAAACCAAAATAAACGTTCAAATCTCGCTCTTTCCTTCCCTTTCACGACCACAACAAGTGTGCCGGCAAGGAAAAGGGAAAATCAAGATGAAGGTGATGGAAATGGAGCTGGTGATGGTGATGGGGTGGGGAAATGCGTCGCTGCTAAAACAATTAAGTCAATTCTCAATTAGACACATGTATAATTTGCCAGGGGCTAAATACGCTTAATCAACGCAAATTCAATCAAATTACAACGCTTTCAAGCAACAAACTTCCCCATCCGCATTCCTTCTGCCTGGGTTCCTTCCCTCCATCATAGCGAGCACGAACTGTGCGAAAAGTTATCCTCATCATAGTCATTGTTGAATCGTTGGAAAAGAAGAAGGCAGCTTGCCACAGCACTTGCCACACATTTCATGGCGACAGGGTTGACTTCTAGAAAAGCTGTAGTTGTCAACTTGATTGTGAATGCGTGCGTGTGTGTGAGTATGTGTGTGAGTGTGAGTGTGTGTAGTTGTCAGACGAAAAGCCTGCATTGCAGATGCCTTGTAGCATGTGGCAAGTTGAGCAGTTGAGCAACAGCAAAGTCAATAATAATCATTGTTATTAACTTATGTTTGTCTAAGCTGGTATGTGTGTGTGTGTATACCCTAGAAAGCTCTCTAACTATGCAACTAACTGACAACTGCCAACTCGCAATACGCAATACGAGTATGTGGCAACAATAAACAAAGACTAACTAATTCAGTTCATTTGACATTTTGCCGAAAAACACTTACGCATTCCCCTTCATGTGGCAAGGTTAGCTTCATTTGTCACCTATGTACATAAGCGAAGGTGCATGTTTCTGTGGCAGCTCTCTTGTCTGTGTATGTGCATGTTGTGCGTATGTGTGTGTGACTGTTGAGTGTCTTTCTATGCCAGCATGTCGCCTGCAGACTGTCTGTTCGTCTGATTACTGTCTCCTCATTCGCACTTTAGCCAAATTCCCATTTCAGTTGTCAACTCGCAACTGATTTCCAAGGGACTCAATTGTAACCATATGTGCCACACACACACTCTCTCACGCACACATTTACACTTTAGCGTGAAATTCTCAAGAATCGTGTGCTCTCTCCATCCTCTGAAGAACACCCTTTGATGCTTTTAAAATGATTTTGGTTACGCTGTCAACTTAGTGTTAGAATTTCGCTGACAAATGCAGCAAAATGAAGAATGCGTGTGTGTGTGAATGTGTGTGGCATACCCCTTGGCTTACAAAATGAGCGAAAAATTTTACAATATAAGCGCAGAATGCAAACAGCACTTTTTTATGTCGTTCGATCGATTTCAAGTTCATTAAATTCAAGAATCATATGTTTCTTTATGCTCAAAGCGAGACGCACTTTGAAAAATGTTCACATCATTTTTAATTTTACTCCAGACTGTGAATAAGTTTTCAATTTTAAAGGCTAATAGTACATAATAAAAATTCTTTTCTTTAAATCAAATCATATGCCATTAAATCTTAATAATTGTAAGACATCTATTTGTGTTTCTTTCTCTTAAATTTCTGTCAGAGAAAAATAAAATAATTAAGACAAATATTCTTTATATTAAAAGCCGAATCTTTTTAACATTGTATCTACATTGAACTTTCCCCAACTTTCATTACCGTATTTTATTGTTAAACTTCGAACACTGAAGTTCATTTCATATAGTTTAGAATATTCGTTTTTTATTTGCTTAAATTGAAAAATGTTAAGGAAATTTTCGTTTTTAAGAAAGAGGACACCAAATAAGTTTAATAATAAAAAATATGATTCGAAAATTAAAATTTCTATTATAACAAAAATGTACTTTTAATGTAAAAATTTCAAAATCTGAGGATATCGAAATTTTAAAGTATTCATAACTGGTTTGCTATAAAAAGTTTTTAGATTTAGAATCAATAATTTAGCTCGGTTTGCTGATTGTTTTTTAGGAACTCTTGAGCACAAGATATTGTTTCGAGCCTTGGTTCAATTTTTTAAATAAATACGGTATTTGGTAAATTATTTTCCATTTATTATCAATTTGTTTGAACTCAATGCAATATTATAATAAATATATTTGTATTAAATTTATTTATTTATCTTGATTTATCTACATATCCTAGCGCTACAAATATAAAACTTTTCAATTGCTGCACTAAAGAATTAAAAATTTTAAAATATCTATGTAGCCCCGGTTTCGCAATACCCATAGGTTATCGCACAGATATTTTGACGTAAAATGTATGAAAATTAATGTTATATTTTAAAATATGTAAAATTAATATATGTATGTACATTGAAAAATCGGCCCTTAGTATATCATCACTCTTAGAGCTCCAAGTTTTCTTTTGCTTTAGAATTGTGTGTACTTCGTAATTATGGTCTCCTGAACCTCTTTGACAACTTGGCCTGTGGTACATTTCATAACCGTATCGAACTTCATTTATTATACATACATATATGGGGCAGCATATATGTATGTAGTTATGGCAGGAATGCTGTGTCACCTGTCGCTCGTAATCATATTCAGGCCTACCTAGTGTGACCTTTTCGGATTGGAGCTGACGCACTACATTGGTGGCAACAGTGCCTGCCACATTGGCAGCAACATGGAATGACAGAAAATGAATCAAAATCAAAATGGCAAATGACGCAAATTGCGTGCGACATGATAAACTTTGCACAGTTTTTCGACGAAACGTTTCGAGTTGTGCAACAAACTTGTAAAATTTTACAGTATATAAATGGCCACGCCCCTCTGCCACTGCCTTCGCCCACGCGTTGGGCGTCAAATGAGTTTTGCTTAGTATAGTGCGTACCACAAGACGTCGACGGAATTTCATTAATGCTCCGTTTACTCAAAAGTCAGTCAGTCGGTCGGTCCGTCCTAGCCAGTTGCAAGCCAAGTTGTGTCCACAAAAAAGATACTGATTATGAATCCAAGAAATTGGAGCAAGTTGGAGTCGGAGTTGGAGAAGGAGATGGAGATGTGGCCGGATCAAGAGCTGGGAGTAGAACACTGTTTTATTGGCTGGCTGCGTTTGTCCTTCGGCGCTCCAAAGCACTTTTGCCTTCTGTCTCATGAATAATGCATTCACAATTAAGCCAGTGAGTGCCGTATACGAGTACTCCCAAGTCACGACTGTGACGGGGTGATGGGATGAGGCAGAAGAGCAGCCCAAGACCCCAAAACTGCTTCTACTACTCGAATTTTATTTCTCTCTTTTGCTTTTAGCTCATGCAGCAAGGAATTGTTGTTGTTGCTGCTATTTTTGTTGTAGTTATTATTATTCCGATTGTAGCTGCTGCCGTTTTGTTTTGCTGTTTGACTTGTTAAAAAAGTTCTCTAAATTTAGCAACAAATGCAGCTGCAAAACGAAAACAAACAAAACCCAATTTAACCTTAGGGTTGAGCACCCAAAAGTTAAACTACCCACGACTCTCTTCCCTTCTCTCTCTATCTCTCTCTTTGCTTAGCAGTTTTAAATATCAAAGTTTAAACTCATAAAACGGCGCTCTGGGTAAATCGCAAAACAGAAATAAACAAAACGTCAGCAACGCATAGAACAACTTCTCTTCGCAATTAAAGTTGCCGAAAATTTGTTTAGCTCTCATGGCTGTCACCGCAATCAGATTTGAAGGGGCACCCCAAACAACGGTTTGTTTATGCAATTCCTGCTGCATAATGGCAAATACATAATTTTGAGGCAACTTGTTTTGACACTTGGCATTAGATTTACTAGAATTGTACACAACTCAATGATTTGCATTGTCTGCTTTTTTTTTAAATCAAGATTTCTATATTCATTTCAAACTAAAATTGATTTAAAGGTTCCCAGTTTCAATCAAAATTCATTTCATTTTATAGAATGGACAGTTGTAAAAAAGAAACAAACGATTGCAGTCTCTATTTCGAGTAAAAATACAAAAATAATTTAAGGACGGCAATTCTTTTGTGTTTATACTTTTCTTTAGAATAATCAGAGCTATACTTTCAAATTGCTAATTTAAAATAGGTCGGAGCCAAAATATTTAATTATTCGGGGGTGCCACAGAAATCGCTATCGCTTGAATTTCACTTAAATTTGTATGAAATTGAATTTTGTATGAAATTTAAGTGAAATTCAAACGAAAGCGATTTCTGTGGCACACCAGATTAACATTAAATTACCTCAAACTGTTGAAATAACGCTTAAGAAGGTTTTCAATACTCTACAACAGCTATCGGCACGGCCCTATCTCGACCTCATAGGAAATTTTCGTGGCGACTGCGCTGCCGCTCACGTACACTCACGTACACGTCGCGACGCGTCACTGCTACGATTTGTTTCTGCTACGTCGCTGTTATTCCGCTGTTAGACGAACAAAAATGCACACTAACACAATGCAAACATATGAATGTGTAGGTGCCGACCACTGCTCTACAACATCAACATATGAAGAAGAATCTTATCTTTAGAACTGTATTTAATTCACCAAGTTCAGGTTTCAAAATCAAGAAACTTGCGGTGTATTTCTAATGAGAAAACATTCAATTTGGATGGTCCTGACGGGTTCCAATTATACTTCCGTAACGTACAAAA
>JBAMBJ010001503.1:0-12629 GCA_037043495.1 Drosophila recens | reverse complement strand
TATCAGTCCAAAAATTAATACAGGCCTTAGCAAGGTTATCAAACTTTTCTGCTTGTCCAAGATAAGCTTTCCTTTAGGTGCTATTATGGCTTATGGTTCTTAAACTATAAAAAGAGAAGTAATAAGAACCTTTTTAAAAATAAAAATCATTTAAATTTGTTGGTCAAGGAAATTACCAGACATACTGTATGGAAACTGTCTATAAATACGTACATACACGTATTGTACCTATTCTTAAAATTGATTAATTGAATAGACTTAATCAAACGTAGCATCCCTGCCCATTCTTCAATTTCAATTAGTTCAATTGACCAGCATTTAATTCGATTTAGTTGAACTATAAATAGTATATACAGACTATGCATATGTATATATGTATGTATGTATTGTCCGCGATCATGAACCTGAAGTAACAATAAGTGACGAGCACGAACGCAATGAATAATGTCTATACATCTTTATACTTATGTTGCAGCGGAGCAACGCACTCCCGCCTGGTCATCTGCGATGAGAGTGGAGAGTCTGTGGGCACCACCAGCGGACTGGGAACAAACCATTGGGGCATTGGCATTCCCGAGTGTGCCCGTCGCATTGCCGACATGGTGGAGCGTTGCAAGGAGGAGGCCAAAATACCAATGGACACTCCGCTGGCGAGTTTGGGTCTCAGTCTAAGCGGTTGTGAGCAGGTAGAGTTAAGAATCTGATTAGTGATCTTTGTATCACAATAAATGATTTCTTTTAATAGGAGGCCACCAATCGGGAGCTGGAGCAGGAGCTGCGAAACACATTCCCCAATCTTTCCGATAGCTATGCCGTTTCCAGCGACACAATGGGCAGCATGTTCACCGCCTCTTCCATCGGCGGCATGGTGCTTATCTCAGGAACGGGCTCCAATTGCCTGCTGCGCAATCCGGACGGATCCACAGCCAACTGCGGTGGTTGGGGCAATTTCCTCGGGGACGAGGGCAGTGGTGAGTACTATGCTATGTTACCGTCTCCTTCAGCCGTTATCAGTTGCTCGTAAACAGCTTTTGATTTGCATTATTCCAATGAAACGACCCAGATTAGAATTGACTGATAACATTTGATGGACATCCAATAATTGTTTTATTGTCATTCCCCTGAATAATTGAATATTGATATGTTGCAGCCTGGTACATATCCTATCGTGCCATTAAAGTGGTTTTCGACGACATGGACAACTTCGAGAAGTCGCCGTATCCCATTGAGAAGATTTGGGCTTTGATTAAAGAGCACTTCAGCATCGAGACACGCTACGACATGCTGACACACTGCTATGCTAAATTCGACAAGCCCTTCTTCGCCAATCTGTGCAAGAAGCTGGCGTTGAGTGCTGAGAATGGGGACAAGCTGGCCTTGTCGCTGTTCCAAGAGGCTGGCGTGCACTTGGCGCGAATGATCAAATCGCTGTTGCCCAAGGTGAGCAAGGAATTGGTAAAGTCTGGCGAGCTGGGCGTCGTCTGCGTGGGCTCAGTGTGGAGTAGCTGGAATCTACTGGAGCAGGCGTTCACCAACGAGCTGGCCAAAATGCCCCTTCCGTACAATCTCAATCTGGTGCGCATCACCAAGAGCAGCGCCTACGGAGCTTGCTACTTGGGAGCGGACAATGCCAAGGTCACTTTGCCACGCAACTACGCCGATAACTTCACGGTGCTGCACACCTTCGATTCCAGCAGTTGTCCCGTAAAAAACGGGTTAACGAACAAGACTTGGGACTTCTGACAAATCATACCTAGTATGGGACAGACACTTCGGAAACATTTCACTAAACATAATTTAATAAAATATATTCATGATATATCCATGTAATTCCAACGCCAAGAGAGAACACCAATTATTTTAAGGGTTTGTTAGAAATACGTATGAAAATTTTATTCGATAAAGTTCATTGTATTAGGTTTGTGTCTGGGCGTGTAATCAATTCTGTTACATATTTAGAGATGTACGTACATACGTCATACATAATATTTCTAAAATTCTCTTTATATGCGCTCTGTTTTATTGGCAGCTTCACATTTTATTTTGTTTTTCACTATTAATATTTTAGTTTTTTTTTTGTCAGTTTTTTTTTAATGTTTTTCGTATTTAAAGCCAACTTATTCATATTTTGCCCATCTGTCAATTCTTTGGCTAATCTGATTCTCGCATAATTAAGCAAAATTTGTGTGAATTTCTATAATATGTAGAGTAATTAATTCAGATGCAGACACACATATAATATTTGAAATAGAACATAGAGAGAATGCAATCGATTGTAGCGTGGAATAAAATATAAATCTATGAATAGTGTAAATAATTGCTTGCATAATACAATTTAAATTTACATGGTGTATGTAAGGTATATACCACAATAAACCAAAAAAAAAGGGAATAACAATTGTATTAAAATCGAATGTATTTCTCAGGCAATTCGTCGCAATATCTGAATTGCATGGATAGATGCCCGCAAATAGTTTGTGGATAGATTATAATTGTGGTTATAGTAAAGTGAGTGTTAACGTTTAGCTTAAATGCATCTTGATTATTCTCAATTGTTCATGCTCTGCCGCAACTTTTGTGGATCCTGATAGTGGGACGACGACGATATAACCGAGGGATGCTGTGGCGGCGGAAAACAGCGAACGTGCTCCACATTTGAGCCCTCACCGTCACCACCCTTTAGATATTTGTTTAGAATTGAGAAAATTTGTGAGTTTAATACTTGGAAGCGTCTTATGCGATCCACCATCCGTTTCAATTGCTGCGAGAATAAATTGTATGAATACAAATAGTACAACTAGCCAGCTGCAATCCACTTACAATGCCCTTGACATCCTCATCCTTGCCATCGACGCGCTGCACTCGCAAAATGTGGTAGCAAAAGTCCAAGGCTTCAAAGCGACGCTGTTGACCAAGCAGCACGATCATTACACAGCCGGCCCAGTTAAGACCCTCTCCGAACAACTCCTCGATGGTGTACTCAGTGCCGCGCACGGGAATACAGTAGACAAACTGTAAGGCGGACCAGAGCCGATGAAACTCAGAGCACTCGTCCACATGAATAATACCATTGGCAGGAGGGGGTCCACACCACACTGGATCATCCAAATAGCTCTTGACGCGATTTAGTATCACCTCGAAAATGCTCAGGCCGCAACAGAGACGCTCGCGGGTTAACAGGTCTCCCTCTCGAGCAATCATTGCTTGCTGTCAATTCATAGATGAAATATTTTTAATGTAATATAGTTCATAAGATGGATTCACTTCCTTACCTTGGCTGTGCCAATTTTCTCCACATTGGAAACAATTTGTAGGTTGGCAAATTGAGCTTCAAGACGCTTTTGCTTGGCTTCAGGCTTTTCGTTCTCTGTAAAGCAAATAAAATATATTAAAGCTGTTTAAAATGGGTGTAATGTTATTTAAATCCACCTTTGCAGAATGGGCGTGGAAAGATGTTTTGGAAGAGCGCTGCGTGGAGCAGATCGCACACCTCCTCCTGCGACAAGGCCTGCTCGATCAGCAGGCAAAAGATGATGCAGTTGCCGAACTCTCGAAACGACTGGAACAGTTCAGTTTTTGTATCCGGATATTGCACAATGTCCGTGAGATGCGCCTGATAGTAGCTGAGGACGCCGGGAGAGCCGTACTCGCAACGTGGCAGCTTGCAAGACTTGGGCATGGCAATCATGAGCGTCTTGGTAAACTGCAGCAACGAGCCTTGAATTAGTGGCTTGACAATGTCCTTCAAAATAATGTCCATGACGAC
Organism: Drosophila recens; assembly: GCA_037043495.1. Taxonomy (NCBI): domain Eukaryota; kingdom Metazoa; phylum Arthropoda; class Insecta; order Diptera; family Drosophilidae; genus Drosophila; species Drosophila recens. The sequence continues at coordinate 8,863 of JBAMBJ010001503.1, read as the reverse complement.
AGCGATGCCCTGGTAGCCCAACAGGCGACACATGGCATGGAAATGCGGTGCTCCCACGAAGCCGGTGTACTGTCCATATTGCGTGGAATAGGCAGCATTCAGCTGCTTTGAGCCCCACAAATAATAATGTGACATCTGCGGTGGCTTCTCCCGCTGTATTGCCTGTGACGATGATAAATTGACCTTAGTGCGAATAAATCTGCAAAATACATTTGAAAGTCAATTACTCAAGCGTTAAAATGGATTTAGTAAAGAAAACTGACCGATTTGTGGCCGCATTGTAGCAATAATTGACCAGAAAGTCATAGTTCAATTCCACAAATACGTGCAATGTGATGCGACCATAAGGTGCCAGGACATTGTGATTAGCCTCTTTAACCATGCCGTCAAAGTTGTCCAAAGCCAAATACTTGCTAAGCATTTTGTGGCAAATGCGATTAGCCTCCAAAAGCCCTTCAAGTTCCTGTGAGAGTAAACATAAGGAAAATTGAAGAAACACAACTTTCGGTTTTCAGATCTTCTAAAGAACTTACCACAATTCCAGTGATGTCGGTGCCCTCAAAGCGGCTGATGGCCAACTCGATGCTCTTGTGCATGTTTGCATTGATGCGTTGTGTGACCAACTTGTTTAGATCAATAGAACGACCTGAAATGCAGTTAAAAACATTATTAGAAAACTTAGAAGTAAAAGATTACATTTTTGATTTTAGCTTTAAAATATAGTTAAGCTCATTGAATGCAGATTATCTTGTTTTTAGCTGTTGTGTGAACCATAATAAAATAGGAGCAACTGCAACAAGCGGGAAAGTCTATTCTTATGACTGCGGGTATGATGGTTTTTCGTGATTTGGTTTTGGAAGAAAATTCGACCTACGTGAAGTTCTTAGAAGTCTGAGTTCAAAATTTGGTCTAGCTTACAGAGACAGACATTGTACTTTCAACTTGGCTTATGATCCTGATCAAGAATTAATATACTTTATAAGGCTGGAGATGATTCCTTCTTTCTGTTACATACATTTCAAAGAATACAATAATCCCTTATCCTATTTTTTTAATTAACAGGTAAAACCAAAAAAATAAAACACGTAAATTATTTACATTATCAAAACAATTACTTGACTAACTATATAAACTTTGCTTACCCAATAACTGAACGTGTCGTTGCTTTAGCAGCGTATCGTAGCGATTATTGCGTGGATATGATTGGAAATTGAATCCGAGTACCTCGCACTCGAGCCGAAAACGTTTATCCAAGAAAATGCTGCAATTGTTTGAGAAGTTATTTGTTAATTGTCATTTAAATAACATCAGTTATCAGTTCGACTCACCTGCCTGCCAGCTGCTTGTAATGGGCGAAGATCTGCTCACTCAACTTGTAGACAAACTGGTCAAAGCATAAGTTGACCTCGGCCTCCACCTCATCGTAGAGGAACTGCTTGCGGAAGACAGTGAGCGCATAATGGGCTGAATCGTTGTACAAGTCCAAAGGATACAAGACGAATCTGCAATTGATTCAGAATTAGAATAAGCTTGACAAGAAAGAACAAACATTTCCAGATTTATGATAGGGAATAAGTTCATAAGAATTTCACGCCTTCGTAGGCTATATGATGCTTCGTCACTAGCGTGCACTTCCGTTTACAGTGACACCAATTACATAATCTGTGAGATTGATTGGAATATTTCAAAATCGAGCAAACTATCTCATACAAAAAGTTGATCTCCGACCGGAAGCTAAGCGACACATTGATGCTTTCATCAACATAGAAACTAGTTTGCATAGAAACAGACGGACTTGCCCATATCGATCGTTGTTATTAAGAATACATATATCTATCACAATGCACTTACTCCATCATCGAGGGCTCCTTGGTCTGCAGAATGTGATCGGTTAGAATCCACGGCATTGACATTTCAATGGGGAACTGTATGCGCTTCTCCATAGTTATCAAATCCTTGCATTCCTCGTTGTGCTGATGCCGCACCAAGCACTTGTTCACCTTACGGCCCATGGTCATTTCCAGATAGAACTCTCGATACCACAGCTGCGACAGATCGCAGCATTTCTGTAAGGTGTCGCTCAAGTTGAGCAAGTAGCTCCAATAGAAGGACGTCTTGTGGAACGTATCTATCTGCATGAGGCAGTTGCCGTCGATGTCCTTGCGGAGCGTACGCTTGCCGCCGCTCTTGTCCGCAATCAAGGACTCCAGCATGGTGCGCACCATGTAAAGCTGGGTGGAAGAGGGTCCCACGTTGAGCCGGGGCACGTGTATACGAAAGCCGCCATCTGGATCCTTTTTGCCCTTTGAAACAGGATCATCGGTGGGCTCGTAGCCCTTCTGCCAATCGGCGGATGTTTCACGCACCGACATGATGATGCTGCGAATAAGATCCTTCTTGTTCTTGACTGCCTTGCGCAGCGGTTCGCGCAGTGTTAGCTGCACAAAGTCCTGCAGCTCGGAGTAGATGTTGCGTCGGATGGCCTCGCAAAGCACCGTCTCGATGCGTGCCATAAGCACCTGCAGACCCTTGATCATAGCGATTACCTCGATCAGTGCAAACTTCTCCTCAGACGTGTAATTGTATCGAGTGGCCCGTTCATATTCCTCCGCCTCCACGGGACAATCCTTGTTCTGATGATGGTCTGTGGGATGGAGCAGCTTCCAGGAGTACAGCTCGGTAACCACACTGGTCCATTCCGAGAGCAGCTGCAGGCCGCGAAGTGCCAAATCAGCGGTGAAGCGATTCTCGGCATCAGATGGATTTTCCTTGACGGTGGTGGTCACCTCATTGGTGTAACGTGCCAGCTCGGAGATGTACTTGACATGATCCTCGCGAATTTGTGGCAGATGTACCATTAAATCGGCCTGTGGGCTGATGGCGTTCGAGCTTGACAGCGGCCATTTGCTGGAATCGAAATGCTTGCTGCGTTTGATGTAGTTGAACGGGGCGATTTGCATGTCTCCAAAGAGTGGCACCACCTCCAGGTTCTTGAAGATTCGATCAATGCGATCGAGGCGTATCTTCTTCTTCTGATCCAGCTTGTTAATGTTGCAGGCATCGCTGTCCATGAGGAAAAGTCCAAAGCCCATGACTTTGACAAGCATATGTTTCTCCTCGGGCGTCAAATACATTTTCGTCTCGAACATGTGAACGCAGATGTTGACCACGTCCGAAAGCAAATCCTCGTAGCCCACGATCTTCTCCAGCGTATCCTTCACAGTGTCACGAATTTTGTTTTGTGTGGCCAAGAACATGGACAGATTCTGTGACTCCTGCAGTGTATGCGAATCGGACATCACTTTGAGGAACTGCGCAGCTCGTCGATATGTGGAATAGTCGTTTTTCACGCTCGACTTCATGTTCTTCAGCTCGTCAAGGACCGCAAACATATTTATGAATTTGCCAAGCGTCAAAAGATACGCCTCCGATACGAAATCCTTGCGTTTCTCGGCGTGACACAGACGCTTCACCTCTCCGGAGAATGCCTCAATTGCTTTCCGCTGGAAATACATGAAGTTGAGCAATTTGTTCACTTCCGGCGCAAGCACATCCACGGTCTTCTCATAGATCTCCACGCGATTTGGCTGCTCATTGGATTTCGGCTGTGGTATTGCCCGGGAGCAACACCTCCAGGTGTAAAGCATGACGGCATGCTTCTGTCCCTCGTCCAACAGAACGTTCTATGGCAACAGGAAGTGCAATTAGTAAGGTGTGTCTTTTGCTACGATAAGAACTATGTGAATCGTTGTTTAAATGATAATTACCAAATTTGCATGCGTAGTCGCCTCTTCGATGTATTTTGCAATGCCTGTAACAAATCCATTGCGGTCCTCGAAGTTTGTATCGAAGTTTGCCTTGTAGATAATAGAACAGGGCTGGGCCTCAATGCATGGCTGCTCATCGGGCAGCGGAATCTCGTCCAGCACTTCCACATTGGACAGAGCGTCGGCAAGCGTTATCTTTTCGGTCATGTTGATTTATTTGTCATCACTCTGACTATAACAACGGCGAAAGTGCAGATAAAATTGCACTCAAAGGCGGGGCTGAGAGCTCCCAGAGTCTCAGACGCAAGATTTTCACAAATACACAATAAAAATAGAGTTGTATTTTGAGTTGTGTCGTTTCGTTCTGAAAAAGTTCAAATGAACGGGTCATTAAGATGAACGAATGAACTTATTCTTTCAATCATGAACTATATTGTTAATTCGCTCATTCGCTTTTATTCGCTACAAATGAACGATTGAACGTATTTAGAAAATTGAGGTAAAAATTCAAACTCTCTAAATGAATGGCTCAGAAAGAATCCTCCAGCACTATTTTTTACCACAGCATCAAGACACAGAAAAGGACGATTTTCTTATTCAAGATTTCTTAAGGTATTATTTTAAAAGTATCATCATATCAAACACTCAACACTGATTAAAATGATCACCTTCATATTATTCAATTTATGGTTTATTTTGGTTTTCAATAAATTCAATATTATTGCTAACTTATTGCTAAATAACTAAAAAGCAATAAAGTTCAAAAGAGTTAAAATATCATTGGCCCGATTTCTGCAAATAAGAAAAATAGCACGGCTAGCGTGAGGAGCAATTCTGTAGCTGTTAGCATTCTATATTTTTGGTATTTTTTTTATACCGTAATTATAATAAAATACCAGCAGTGTGCTCTTTTAGTGCTATTATTCTTCTGTTTTTTCATGTAAAGGAACGCTGTTAAGCTCAAAAGAGAGCTATTTTAATTATGTGCGTCAAGATAGCATCGGTTCTTTAGCAACGAAAAACGGAACTTGGTTCATGAGTCGGAACCAGTTATGAACATTCTCATTTTAAAACGTTTCTAGACCTTTAATCAATAAAGTAATGATGCAGAACAGTAGAAAATTAATTAAACTATAGTTTTAAGCAGTATTTTGGCCATTTCAGCTATTATAGTGGGAGTAACAAGTGAATAAAGAAAGTGAAAAAAAGAACATTTTCACCATTTCTTAAATTGCTAAGGACAGGAGGTCCGTGCGATAAAACCACTTATGCACGATCAAAGCCTACAATTTCATCTTTCAAATGATACAATTAAATTTAAAAAAAACTGATATGTTTTTGAGAAATTGTGAAATGAGCGAAGCTACCTCGGTGAAAGCCCCATACAAAATGACCGCCAAAATGTATGCCTTGTTTTCGAACCGTAATAGCTTATATCAGGACGAATGTGCGAAAACGCGGGACATAGCAAATTAAAGCTACAAGTTTGGGGAAGCTATTGCAATTAAATTTAGAGAAATAAACTGTACAGTTTTTTAGAAAATTAATTAATTGTAAATCAACCCCCACAAAGTTCACGAGCAAGAACTATCGAACTGGTAGCTCCAACGTGAACTGAACTACAGAGGAGGTGCCACCTTTCACAATTTCGTTGCTAACAAAAAATTTTAACGTGTGGATATGCACGGTATATGGGAGCATTGGCGTTAGTCGTACGAGCATTTTGCCGTTTGAATTATCAAAATAAACTGTCAGGTTACCGAGAAATTTGCATTTTTGTATTTTTACACTTTTCCAAAAACAAACATGCACAAAACAACGTGGCAGCATATGTACATAAAGAGAAATGATGCCACCTTTTTTGTGTCTAACAAAAAATCGTTGCTAACAAAATATTTTAACGTGCGGATATGCACGGTACCACAAAAAAAACCTCTTTACGAGGTAAAAGTCTAGTGACGAAAACATTTTCATGCCCCAAAATTTCTGATATCCAATTTTGTGACGAATAATATTAAGTTTTACATATAAATTATTTTAAGCAAAATTTTGGCACTCGGCACATTGCGCTAAAATGTATCAATTCTTCATACCAAATAAAACTCATTCACTGTTTTGCGCAGTGCCGAATGCAAAAATTTTGCTTAAAATAATTTATATGTAAAACTTAAAATTATTCGTCACAAAATTGGATATCAGAAATTTTGGGGCATGAAAATGTTTTCGTCACTAGACTTTTACCTCGTAAAGAGGTTTTTTGTGGTACCGTGCATATCCGCACGTTAAAATATTTTGTTAGCAACGATTTTTTGTTAGACACAAAAAAGGTGGCATCATTTCTCTTTATGTACATATGCTGCCACGTTGTTTTGTGCATGTTTGTTTTTGGAAAAGTGTAAAAATACAAAAATGCAAATTTCTCGGTAACCTGACAGTTTATTTTGATAATTCAAACGGCAAAATGCTCGTACGACTAACGCCAATGCTCCCATATACCGTGCATATCCACACGTTAAAATTTTTTGTTAGCAACGAAATTGTGAAAGGTGGCACCTCCTCTGTAGTTCAGTTCACGTTGGAGCTACCAGTTCGATAGTTCTTGCTCGTGAACTTTGTGGGGGTTGATTTACAATTAATTAATTTTCTAAAAAACTGTACAGTTTATTTCTCTAAATTTAATTGCAATAGCTTCCCCAAACTTGTAGCTTTAATTTGCTATGTCCCGCGTTTTCGCACATTCGTCCTGATATAAGCTATTACGGTTCGAAAACAAGGCATACATTTTGGCGGTCATTTTGTATGGGGCTTTCACCGAGGTAGCTTCGCTCATTTCACAATTTCTCAAAAACATATCAGTTTTTTTTAAATTTAATTGTATCATTTGAAAGATGAAATTGTAGGCTTTGATCGTGCATAAGTGGTTTTATCGCACGGACCTCCTGTCCTTAGCAATTTAAGAAATGGTGAAAATGTTCTTTTTTTCACTTTCTTTATTCACTTGTTACTCCCACTATAATAGCTGAAATGGCCAAAATACTGCTTAAAACTATAGTTTAATTAATTTTCTACTGTTCTGCATCATTACTTTATTGATTAAAGGTCTAGAAACGTTTTAAAATGAGAATGTTCATAACTGGTTCCGACTCATGAACCAAGTTCCGTTTTTCGTTGCTAAAGAGCCGATGCTATCTTGACGCACATATTTTAATTACTTGTGTTACTAAATATTGAATGCCTAAAATGAACTAAAGTGAACAACATCGTCTTTGGTTAGAAATTAAAAACGGTTTAGATTTTATATTTAAAAATACAAAACGACCACTGTTAATAACATTACTGTTCGGCAAAATGTTAAGTGTGCTGATGACAAAACCATAACATACAACTAGGGGGTGCTGTGTTTAATGGCTGTTCCGTTTTATTTCGTGAATGTTTTTTAAATTGTTGAAATCGAGATAAAATTCGAAATGTGGAAGACCCAAGACAAATAACGCAGTGCTGGAAATAAGTTAAACAAAAACAACAACCAGAAGTGCCCTAAACAAATAGTGCCAGCCGCCCCCAACGAAGTGAAAAAGCCACATAGAAAAAATTCAGTGTAAGGGACGTTGAACAGTGCGACTCTGGTGCTGTTGGTGCACAGTGAGTGGTGGTGTGCTGTGATGTGGGGTGGGTGGCAAGTGTTATCGCCTGTGCTCGCTATCGCCCACAAATAGCCAGCAGCGGCAACTTGCTCCAAATTTCTGGAGCATGCGCAGTGTGAACAAATTCGCTCATTTGTTCGCTCGCTGGTTGCCCAAACAGGATATTTTATTATACTGAAATTCATACCCACACACACACACGCACGCACACTTGCACACATACATCCATATGTGCGTGCTGCGCTGCGCTCTGCTAACGTAGGAGTAGCGCAGGAAATTCGCATATTCAGGCCAAAAGCATTGCGCTCGTAGTAAAACGCGTCTCATAAGCAAAAGCTCCGCACTGCCATTCGGACGCATTCCGTTGCCTGCTCCCACACACACGTACCACACTCGCACACACATACAGCGCGCACACATACCAGCATATATGTACGTGCATACATACATGCATTCACATATACACGCGCAAAAATCAATTAAACGCAGCGAAAGAAAAAATAAATTCGGTAAAGTTAAAAGGATTTTGGGACTCATCGCGATTATTCGCGCTGTTTGGCAAGGCGCTGCCCGATTGCCCGCATAAAAAATAATGTTCAAATTGACTGTGAAATGTGTGAAAGCAAAAGCTCACAAGTTACGCAAAAAATGCAGCAGCGTCGCAGTCGCAACGAAAGCAGCAGCAGCAGCAGCAACGAGCACAATGTGAAACGGAAACGAGCGAACGAGCAGTGCTAAAGTGCAGGGATAAAAAGATGCGTCGTCGTACCATTGACCACCGAATCAGCAATTTGTCATTAACGCCTAAGCCAACTGCAGCAACTGCAACTGCAACTGCAACATAGCCCCAAACGCCTCGCCATCTGCACCTGCCGCCATCAACGCAGTCACCTGCCGGCATTCCTGACGCTGCCGCTGCCGCTGACACTGTCGCTGCCGCTGACGTTGCTATTGTTCCAGTTCCTGTTCCTGTTCTTGTTGCTGTTGTTGTTGTTCTTGTCAGTGCAATTTTTGTGATTTCATGTTCTCATAACTGAAACCCCGTCGTTGTCTGTAATGCTTTTGGCAACGTCAAACATCATTCAGATAATATCAGGCAGCATCCTTCAGCACCAGTTGTTACCCGGGATACAGGACAGGTGAGTCTAACTCCAAACGGTGAAGAGTCAAAGAATGGCATTAGATATGCTGATTCAAAGCACAATATTTGTTCAAGTTATTATACTTGTTATCAAGAAGAAGCTCAGGATGTTGTAGTAGAGCTTTGATAACGCTCTTGAGAGCTCTTAAGAATAATATTTTGCTGGCTTAATTGGATACTTGTAATGCCTAAGCGAAAATACAAATTACTGTACTTGAGCTGCCTTTTGTAAAAGGGTAAAGTATTTATTCTTAAAGCTATTTTTATTTTCTTTTTTTTATTAATTTGTATTTGTTATTTATATGCTTTAC
>JBAMBJ010001502.1:0-92382 GCA_037043495.1 Drosophila recens | reverse complement strand
AGAAATAAAAATAACAATTCTCCTGTTATAAAGTATTAGTATTGAAAGCTAGAAAGAAAAATAAACTGGTCTGACAATCCAACTGAAATGATTCGATCCATCAATAACATACGAAGCTTCTTAAAAATGTGTATTGCTTGCAGTCTTGCCATCCCTGCAATTTTTTTTACGCATTAAAGCTGGTGAGGACAGCATATTAAAGTTCAGATTGCTCACAATTTGGGCCGATAAGTTTTGCTCGACACATCTACACACACTCAGGCAGAAAAAGGTCAGGCCAAAAAGGCGAGCTCAACACGAATTCCAAATTGCGTATACGCACTGTGTGCTCGGTAATCTAGCCCGTGCATGTGTGTGTGTATGTCTTTATACTATATGTGTGTGTCGGTTGTGTAATTGCATTTGGAGCTGTGTTTACATGTGCGTGCATAATTAGAGCAAATGTTGCTCATGTAATCAAATCAGCAGCAGGAAAAGCAACCGGAAATGCAGAGCGCAGAAGGGGAACCATTAATGATGGCGACTGCTCAGCCGACATCTTTCAACTCTTTTTTCTTTGAAGCTACAGCCACGCCCCTTTCTTTTCTATTATCGTTGTGACTTTTTCTTGCCTTTGGCTGGAGTCTTACAATGGAAGTAAGTGACGCGTCAACTGGCAGGGCAAGTGGGCGTGGCATTCTCCAGGGCAAGGAGTGTAACATTAATGACTTTGCCGAAACTTTAAGTATTTTAACAAGCACAAAGCTGTTCCCCTCTGCTCCCCACCACCCAGTGCAATTTGTTGGATTTGTGCTGCGCCTAATTGAGTTTCCAGCGACTAGAATTTTTTTTTGGCCAGACAGCATGTGAATGCCTGAGCATGAAAAACATTTATATTACGAGTACAGCAATGCAGCGAGGCAAAAAATTTCAAAAATTCGCTATAGAGCAAACATAAAGCAGCGACAAAAAGAACAGCGCGATGGGGAAAGCATAAAGAGCAGGAGAATAGCAGAATGGAGGAATGAGACAAACAAGTCGAGTGGCTGCTTTTTGGTGCTTACTAAGTTTTATAAACGAGTACGCGGCACATGTTTGTACCGCTAGGACGTGCCACGCCCACCCGACTCTACTCCGAAACGTTCAATTGAGCAATGGTTGCATGCTGCCTGCCCGTAGCTTGAGTTTGCCACACAGCCACAGTCGCAGCAGCTTTGTGTAGTATTACATTTCACCTGCATTACCGCAAGCTGCTTAACAAATTTTTGCAGCAGACCCGCAGGAAGTTGCGTTTGGCAGAAGCGCATCAAACCGCAATTTAACTGGCTGACAAACAGACAGAGACACAGAGACACGCACAGGGAGCAGGGGCGAAACTGTGGTTTTCAGGTGATGGCCGTGGCAATATCCGTTGCAATCCAATAAAATCAAGTGCAGCGCTACAGACACAGCGATTTCCGAATGTCGATGATGGAAACTATTAAATAAACTCTATTTCAGAAACGGAACTTGATTTTACGATCTGACTAGCTAAAAATTGCGTGCAATTTATTTCCTTCTTGTCTCGGGTAAGAGTTGCTCAATCATTTCCTTATATTCTAGGAAATTTCTGTATATACTTAGAAATTTAACAAGCAATGCACTAAGCATTTATATTCGCTTTAATTTCATTTTCTAATCTGGTTTTTAATATAATTTTAAATGCAACCGAAGTGAATTATTTTCAATGTAAGAGCTTTTTTTATATAATTACATTTAAATTAAATCTGCAAGAATTTATTTGAAACTTTATAATTTAGACTCTAAATTATAGAGCTAAAATTTCACTCTGCTTGGGAAATAATCAATTATGTAAATGGAAACGATACTATTTCATCTCTATTACTTACTTGTTCACAGCCATCTAAGAGGCCTTACAACTCTCTATATATGTATGTAACTAGTACGTTGTCTTTGAAATTGCTACTAATAACATACATAAGGTCAAAGCCTGTTTTTTGCAAAAGAAATCATGAACTTACTTGTTACCAATAGAAATTAAAAAAAAAAAAAAAAAAAAAAAATGGGGGGCGGGGATGTGGAACGTCCACTTTTCCCAAAAACGTCTAATAGAATGTATAATACAAGGAAAAAAGCCATATCAAAATATTCTGCTTGGCTTACGAGTTATTAGTTAATGCCACCTATACGGTCAAATACCCCATAGTGTCATGGTTCAATTAAATAAAAAATACTTCAACTGTCTCTTTATTTCTCGATTTTTCTGCAATCTATTCTAATTTTTTTTAAGAATTTATCTCAGTTTTTTGACTTAACCATTACTTATTATTTTACTTTATTAGTTTTATTTGAAGTCTTAAAACTCAATATAAGAAAAGCATACCATATATATAAGCTCTTAAGTAACTGATGTCAATTCGATAGCCAAGAATACATATTTTGAAAATTCTGTGCGCATTGGCCAGAAAAGAATCCTGAAAAAGGCATTGCGGAAAATGTGATAAATTCAATACAATCGGATTTTGCGGCTTAATATGGGAAATCCCTGTTAAGAACGGAAAGACGAGGGACAGAGAGAAATTGTAATGCAAGTGACAAAAAAAAAAAGTTAAAAGCGAATTTCCAACTTTTAACTTGAAAGCCAAAAAGGGAAAGAGGATGGACAAAAAGGCGACAAGGGATAAGAATCAACTTACTGTCGTTCCTTGCGTTGTTGTCGCTTCTTCTTGAACGCCTTTTTGACGCGCAGTAGGAGAAACGCGGCCCGATCCACCGAGAGGGTGGTGCTCTTCTTGGTCGCCGATGACGTGCCACCATCGTCCATGATGCGATTTCAGTTGTTGTTCCGATTGCTGTTGTAGTTGTTCCGATTGCTTTTGTAGTTGTTGTTGTTGGTGTTGATGTTTGTGTTGGTGTTGCTGTTGTACTTGTCAACTTAAAGGACGTTTTAGTTTTTGCTGTTGTATTCCTCGTATTTAATTTTAAATGTCAATGGCTGCTACTGCTGCAGTCGCTGTGCAGTCGCTGCCTCTGTCGGCGTCGCTGCCCGCGCCGTTTATGGCGGCCGCTGACATTTGTATGCGTTTTGCGCTCTTGTTGTTGTTGCTGAAATTGATGTTGTTGCTGTTGCGTCGTTTTGGCTTTTAACTTGTTTCCTGTGCGTGTTGCTTGTTGTTATTGTTGTTGGTTTATGCTGCCATTGTATTGCTACACTTTCTTTTTATTATTTATACTATTATTTTGCGTCATGTGCGTTGTCTGGCGTAACTTAATACGTATATAAAAACACAAACACACACACACTCATAATAAAGAGTCACACACAAGGACACGTGTCCGCAGTCGCCACGCATTCGCTGTGTATGCCAAATAATAATATTTTGTCTGCTTGTCGCTTGAGGCAAATACCAAATACTCACACACACGCACACGTCTCACAGTTTCTCATAATTTAATGGCAACGCCTGAAATGCTGCTGCATCTTTTTTTAAGAGCACACCTTACTTTCCGCTCTCCCTCTGCCCACTCTCTCCGTTTCACAGAGAGAGAGAGCGAAAGAAAGTGTGTGTGTGTGTGTGCTTATGTGATATTGTTTTATTTATGATTTCTTATTGCTGTTGTTATTCGCTGCAAATTTACGATTTTACGCATTACCATAAGCAACTTTTATGAAGCGAACCCCAAACGCTAAGCGATACGAGAAGTAACCTAGAGGGAGAATAAGAGGGTTGACAGCGTGGCGGGCAACATGGGGCAAGGACACTTGTCATGTGGCGCATTTTATTATGCCAAAAATTGAAATTCATGCGCCGCCGTCAGTTTGTTGCCCTACTCACTTACGAGTGACAAATTCGTAGATTGCCTTTTCCATTTCCTCATTTAGCAATTATTGTTTGGGTTGTTGTTGCTGCTGATGTCTGTTGTTGTTGCTGCTGCAGATCTGGCAGGCAGGTATGTGGGGAACGTGACCAAAGTTTAGTTAAGTATGTTCTATTTTCAACACTCGGAACAGTTGACAGAATGTCTGTCAGCTGTCAGTTGAGTTCCATTGACGGCATCAGCATCAGCTTCATTTATTGTGACGTTGTGTGATTAAATACTCTACAAAGACGGAACGATATTATGAGTTTACAATGTCGTATGTAGAAGATGGACTTTACAGTTTAAAAACATAAGTGCAACTTAAAAAAAATGTACGATATACGTATGTATTAGCCATGAATTTAAGTTAAAGTATGGAGGAATAAAGAGTTTAGATTTCCACATTTATTTTGAAAATTTCAAAATCTGTGAAATTCATCATTAGTGTTGTTTATTTTTATTTTTTTTTTTTGTATATGCTGTGGAATATTTGTTTTTATGTATGGTTATTTAATCCATGAGTAAATTGATGACAATAATTATCAATATTAATATGTTTATGAAAGATAACTTCACAAAAATTAGAGTTGTCGTTTAGATTTTAGCTTTCCTGTAAGATCCCGGTTGATTAAGTAACCTCCGATCTATTCAACTACAAATAGTGCATTTGGCAGCACTTTAAGATTTTCTTACGATATTGAGGCTGCTGCCCAAGTCGACATTCTTTGCCCGTGCAGAGTATTAAATATTCAGCTTACGAATGTTAGTTGGCATTCCTTGTTGCCAGATCAATTACGGATTAACTGTCAATTTCATTTGTGTGTGCCAAAAGTAATCTATGCCAAGCTTATGGCAAAATTGAAATCCCCCCACAGAAGCTGCCAAATATCAACTGGAATGTCCTTAGACGCACACAGCTTTCCTCCTTTGCCTTTGCTAACCACAGTGAACTTGAGTGGATTTTGAAAACATTTTAAGCACTCAAACACCTGCATATTGTGATGTGTGTGTGTGTGTGTGTGTTTGAATGACAGTTACCTTGATAAAAGATAAGCAATTGCTGCCCAGCTGAGCTGGCTTTTATGCTTTGGACAACCCGCAAAGCATCTTAGTGCTGGTTTTTGTCACAAATGTTGGCAGTTAACTTAATATTGACTTACGGGCATTTGCTTCACACAATTGAAAACTATTTACGGACTACAGACTACGGATCGGAGTGGAGTGGGGGAGGGCTCATACGAGAATGCCCAGAGGTGATTGCCCAATGTCCGGCCTTGACCAATTTGTGCAACTGCCCCCCCTCAATCAAAATCAAAGGAGCTTGCAGCTCAGCAGAAAATCGTGCTTAATACTAAGCTGACAATGGGAAAGCTACGCACAGTTTCTGATAAATGAATGAATGGATTCACTGTATTTAGGTCAACTGTGGTGGGGGCAAGGGACTGATAAGGTAAACATTGATGAGCTAGTTAAGTGTAGCTTAATATTGACGTGATTGCGTTTGTGTTTGGCCCTGGCAGCTGCCGGCTGCTGGATAAATTAACTTATTTGTCGGTACTTGGATTGATAAATTGCAGACCACACAACTACCGACTAACGATGGTCCATTGGAATTATTCGGGATTACAATCATCACTCGCAACAGTTGCTAATCTCAAGTGAATCCGAAATGTCATTATGGATATGATACTTAAAAGGAGCTAAGTAAACACACAGTATCAATTCGTGACTGGTGAAATTTAAGCTACTTGCAACGATGGTCAATTGAAATTAATCGGAATTAAAATCGTCACTCACAACAGCTGCTAATCTGAAGTTATTTCTGAATGTCATCATGAATTTGACACTTGTAAAAAGCTTATTAAGAACACGGCTTTAATTCGTGACTGGTCGTATTTAAACTACTTACAGAGTCGTACTTGCTTTTTCCTAAAATTAATAGTGTTGTAAGACTTTCTAGATGTGTTTTATTTATTCATCAACTTCACTGCGGACGGCAGTCCGCGCTAGTGACGAAAGCAACACGAAGGGTGCGAAAAGCGACTAGCAATATATACAGGAAGAATGGAAAATTTGCTATGATCCCATAAAAAAAAAACACTTTACGAGGTAAAAGTCTAGTGACGAAAACATTTTCTTGCCCCAAAATTTCTGATATCCAATTTTGTGACGAATAATATTAAGTTTTACTAATAAATTATTTTCAAAAAATTTTTGTCACTCGGCACTGCCCAAATAATAACACTAGTTTACAAAATAAAATTTTTTTTTGCAAAGTGAATGAAAGTATTTTTTCTTATGGACTTTGGCCGGCTAAACACGAAAATGGCAATTAAAAATTTTTTTATGGAACCGTTTTCGAAATATTCGAATTTTTTCGAATTTTTCAGGTTACTCCAACACTTTTGAGTATACTTCCAAATCTACTTATCCAAATTTGCCAACCAAGCACTTAAACTAAAGGTAAGTTAATTCTCTTCAACTTTCTTCTATAGAGTATTAAGATCGGTTCAGCAGTTCAGGTGCTAGCGATTTTATAAAGTTCGAAATTGGGCAATTTTTGTGATTTTTTGAGCTTGAAAGCTTACATATCGTCCTGGAAAAAATAGAAATCAATGAGATAAAATTTTTTTACTCGTTTATCGTAAAGCCGATACTGTTTCAAAGAAAATAAGGTATAGTTTATGCAAATCCATCGACAGATGGCGAACGGCCTTTTAAATGCCATTTTCGTGTTTAGCGGGCCAAAGTCCATAAGAAAAATATACTTTCATTCACTTTGCATTTTGGCTGTAAACTAGTGTAATTAATTAGGTATGAAGAATTTGGCACAATGTGCCGAGGGCCAAAAATTTGTTTGAAAATAATTTAAAACTTAAAATTATTCGTCACAAAATTGGATATCAGAAATTTTGGGGCAAGAAAATGTTTTCGTCACTAGACTTTTACCTCGTAAAGAGGTTTTTTATGGGATTTCTCTTACTTCTAACTAACAAGATTAACAGCAGTTTCTTACTCTTTGTGAGTCGCTTGAAAATGATTAACTTCATGTTCTCGATATTATAAAAAGTGTTTATCGACGAGGCTGCCACAGTGATCTAAAATTAAATTAAATCAATATCAGCTTTTTGATGTCAAAGAATTCCACAAATATTGTAAATTGCAGACTACATCTACATTCCAACGATGGTCAATTGGAATTAATCGTAATAAAAATCATGACTCGCAACAGTTGCTAATCCGAAGTGAAAACGAAATGTCATTATGGATTTATTGCTTTGATAAGAGAAAATTAAGTGAACAGTTTTAAAATGGTCTGGTCTAACTTAGAGAGTCGAACTTGCTTTTCCTAAAATTAATTAATTCTCTGAAAGTAAAATAAATCCGTATCATGTTCTCGATATCAAAGGATTCCACAAAATATATTGTAGTCACTTCATTGGAACTAATTCAACATTGCTGAGGCTTGCAGCCATAATAAACTCAAAAAGCACATTAGTAAGTACATTATTCAATGGCATTGGAATGCTGAAGTGAAGTGATTTAATGCTCGTATCAAATTATTTGCTGCGTCGTTTCAATTCCGAGTACTTGTGGAGAGAAATGAGAAATGAAATGAATTGGAATTCAATGAGAGCGCTCACTAATTGCCGGTATATGGATTCCGGGTGGAATGGGGAGTCCTTTCGACCCAATTCCATGGCTGGCACCTTGCACAAAAGCACCGCTAAATGTAATTGACATTTGCTTTATGGTGATGGCAGCTGAAACAGCTGCGATATTAAGTTAATTGAATGCCAGTTTGAGCTCAGGTCAATGCAGCTCAGCATCGGCCTGGCTCATGCTAGTTATTTCCACCGGCCACGCCCATTAAGCCCGTTTCAAAGAGAATGAATGACAGCAGCAACGGCAACAGCAACAGCAGTAGCATAAAATGCGCAGTATAACATTAAAGTCAATCATTTTGAGTTCAGTGAGGCGAAGGACATGCACAAACACAACCGTAACATAGAGCAGAGTACACATTCAGCCTATCATCGTAGGACGTCACTTGCAGTTGATTTATTTGCCATTAAGTGAAGCGGCAACAGCGTTGACCACAGGCAGAAACAAAAAAGCCACAATTAAACAATAACATGCAGACAATGCCAAGGCAGGCGAATCAGAAAACCAAAGGACACCAAAGGACGCTACAGGACACTACAGGAGGCGGCTACAACAAAGGTGCTTCAGAAGTCACACAAGCGCATAGTTAAATTCGTTTGGCGTTTGGCTTTTGAGTTTAAGGCTGGCCAACCATGAAAATACCGAATCTGACTCAAGGATAGGCCCACAGACTTATAAGTTACATATATATGTATATTCTTTAAAACTCCTGACCGTTGGACAGGTAAATGCTTAGACATTGTTTTGCATAAGTAATTTTCTATGGCTGGTAAAACATGTTTTATTTTCCCCACTTGCCACAGCAATAACGAAAACAAGCAGCAGAAGCAGTGGCAAAAGAATAACAGTAAAAGCTGCTGCAGGCGGAAATGCCAGCATGGCGGCCAATTGCCTGGCCAACTGACCGGCCAGTGGCCAGAAGAGGAAATGAGTGCAAATTTATGCAGAAAGTAATTAAAAGTGCCGTTGTTCTGTGCTATCCTGTTATTTCTTCTCTTTGTTCTCTGTGCTCGCCACTCAACGGGCAACGCCTCTCCACACAATTGGGCGTGGCTGGGCAGCTTTCCGATGCTTTTATGATTTGGAAGTGGCCCATAAAGGGAACAAATATAATGAAGTTGCAACATAAAAATTGCAGAACAGCCACAGTCACCTTTGGCATCTGGCATTTGGCCAAGTTGTTAGCGGTTAGTGGCTCTCTCCGCCCAAAATCTAAACAGCAAACACCTTAAGCTAACGAGCGAGCTGCCCAACTCGCACTTCATCAAAATCCTAAACCGTCGAAAGCTTCTCAGTTATACCGGGCAAATGGCACACCAAAAAAGGTACAATCAATTTTACGGCTGGCCAACAACTCAACTACCAACTCAACTCCTGCCTGCCTGCCTGCCTCCCGGCTGCCTGTTTGCCGGGCTTGAAAGCAAACAAAACTCTGGTAACAACAACAGCAAGAACACTTTGTGCTGCCGTTCACTTTATTTAAAGACTAATTGTCAACATGCTGTTGGCCTGTTTGTCCCTTCTTGTTTAACACAATGGGCGTGACATTAGGGCTTAACTAACAATTTGTCGAGCTTACGACTTAATTTATTAAAAACCTAAAAGCATTGCGGGAGTTTAGCCAGCTGAGTTGAGAGTTTGTAATTCAGACTTCACTTTAGCCCTTACGAACTCACTTTGAGTTCCCTTCTCTCTATTTCTCACAGCTTCAATTGAATAGCTATCATCGTACATAAGCAGATTTAGCATTTATTTATTAACAACTTTGTTAATCTTTTCTTTTCATATTCTTTGAATAGCTCATTAGCTGATGCCTACAATAAAATTTGCAGCTCATCAATATTATAATCATGATCGATAACAGTTACACTTATTTTCATTTTTATTTACATTTTTATGTTCACATAATAAATTATAGTATTTTACTACATCTGACAACAACAAAACTAATAAAACATAACTTATAAAAAACTCTTTACAGCAAGGCTTAAAAGAAAATATTTGTTATTCTACTTAATACAAATAACCATGGTTTATTACCAAACACAACAAGTTTAAAATTTTCCAAAAAACATTAAAAGTTCCATATGAAATAGTAGAAAAATATACTTATAAACCATATCAATGAATAACTTCAGCAGCCAAAAGAAACTACATTTTTTTTCTCACTTTTGGAGCAAACGTTAAGTTACGCACCTTATCGAGAGAAAGAATAAATGTTAAAGTCAAATTTAAATAATCAAATTAATAATTACAAGAAAAATTTTAAGAAAGAATAAATGTTAAAGTCAAATTTAATTAATAAAATTAATAATTACAAGCGAAACTTTACTACAGCTGCGGTTGTTGGACTGGAGAAGTTCGGCGCCTGTCTGAGCTTGTGAAAATTCACACACGAATTTCTGAGAATTGTGAAATTCTAGTTTGTAGTTTGAGCTGAATGTGTTTATGACTGTTTCCATTTTGATTATCCTCCACAAACTTGTCAGCTAATTGTATTAATCTTGAACAGCAGCTGGGCATTTGTCATAATTTATAAGATATCTCAATTGTATGCTCTTTTGAGCGTATCTTAAAAAGCATCTCCAGAGTATCAGGCAATTCACAATTAACACGAAGCTCATGGCCAAAAGATGTGATGTTCAGTCAACAACTACCTAGACATGGCTTCAAGTGCCCTTTGACGCTTATTGTTGTTACGTCTCGCCTCGTTTCAGTCCCTTTGTCTGCTCATATCATGCCAACGGCAGTTACCAGTTACCAGTTGGCAGTTGGCAGTCACCAGATACTCGTGGCCTATTAGAAGCCAGTGGCAATTCCATGCCACTCGTAAGTAAAATGTATGGCCTTATCTCTTGATGCCACGACAATATTAACACTTGACTATAATTCCAAGTGTTAAGAGACCTGCGACCGAGCCAAGTTAGGACAACAGCGCACAATGTCGGCCATTTTCAAATATAAATAGTCCCACAGGCAGAACGAAAGTTGGAAAAAACAACTGAAAACAAAGCATGCAAAACGAGCTGGCTACGAGCCAAGAGAGGCGACATGGGCGAGACGAGGCAGGGGACAAGAGTTTGATAAATAATGTCTAAATATGCGACGTGTTAACAACGCCTTGAAACGCAATGGATACCGCAGGGGCATCTAATCTCACGTATTCCTTGTATTTATAAACTTAACGGCAACGGGGCATGTTTAATAATAAACCAAAAGAACAACTAACTAAACAAGGCGTGTAGGTCACACTAGTATGCATAACTAGTTGATACTCTTTTTTTAACCAAGACATCGCTTTAGCTACAATTTAATTATCTAATTGAATGAACGTCTAACCACTTGAGCATTTAATATCTTAAATTTATAAGCCATCATATTGAATTATTGAGCATTTTGTAAATATGGTAAATTTAGCTCAAATTAAGATTTATGCTCAATTTATATAGTTAAAAATTTATTTATTATGAAAAGTGCTTCAAGTACTTTATAAAATTATTTATATAAACATTACTATAGTAACATTATTTGCTTATACTCTGATTGATGAATTTTTATTTAAAGTTTACCAAGAAGAAAACGAATAAACAAAGAAAAGTGTCTATAAGAGTTGTTTGCTTAGCTTGGAGTATTTTCAAGTACTGTGTATCACTCCTACCTTGGTAGTGGGAGGTACACACCAGAGAGCTGCAACGAGTAAGAAATTTTTGCTCTGATTCGAACATTGACTCGTACCCCTTGTGATTTTTTCATCTTTGTCTGCACTCGTTTCTGACTTGATACTCGTTGTGAGTCGTTGACTCGATTTGAGTCGAAAAACGCTCAAAAATCAAGACATGATTCGAATCATGATTCGAATCAATTGTTCAAAATACGGGAGGTGGGGCGCACAAGCACCTACCTAACTGTATCGATCTACCCAAATGCGCGAGCAAAAAAAAAAGGTCTACACTGAAACAAATTATTGAGTCTCAAAATAATTATATTATAATAAACCACTTTTTAAAAATCTTTAAGGCAACAAACCTACTTGCTGTTTCATTCAGTGTATAAAAGGCCGCGGATCGCCGTCAGCGCGGGTCAGAGACACACACAGCTTGTTCATTTTTATGGCGGTCATAAAAAAAGGGTCAAAAATGTGCGTGTGCGCGACGTCACGACGCCGCCCAGCCACTTCGAACCCACCCTTATTTACATACATTGCAGTGTAAGCGTGAGCGCTGCAGCGCGTTCTCTGAGCCGTTGTGTGATCCGTTGGGTGAGTCGCTGTGTGGCTCGTTGTGATCCGTTGGGTGAGTCGCTGTGTGAGTCGTTGTTATCAGTTGGGTGAGTCGCTGTGTGAGTCGTTGTTATCTGTTGGGTGAGTCGCTGTGTGAGTCGTTGTGAGTCGTTGCGTGAGTCGCTATGTGAGTCGTTGCTTGACCGTTCTCTGAGCCGTTGTGTCTCTTAAAAATTTATTTAATTTAAAGTCAAAATAAAAAGAGTGACGCGAAATTAACGTTATGAAAACTATTTATTTACTTTAGTACTTAAATGATTGTATAATATTAATTAATGATTTTTATATTTATATTTATACTTAGTTACTAAAATTTTTATAAAAAGAATTTAAAAACAGCAAACTGTCAACTGCTCCTGGTCCAAGTCTATTCCTTTTTTCTGTTATAATGTTTCCAGCCAGAGAAAAGGATCTTTCAGCCGCTGCACTGCTAGCTGGCATTGAATGAATTTGCATTGCCAGTATAAATAAATTGGGGTATTTGATTTGATTGTTTTTCCACCACTCAATCAAATCAAAGTTGTCGGTCATATCAACAATTTCACTGGCGTATCTTTTCACTTCAGCTTCAGGATCGTAAATGGGTTTTGAACTAGAAGGCTTCATTAAACTTGAAAAAAAGAATGCGTTATTTGATGTTTTAGAAGTTGAAGCCTCGCAAATCGAGTCGGAGAAGCTTTGATTTGAGGTGCTAGAAATATCGAGAGAAAAAGTTTGGGTGAAATGAGAAGTAGATACAGTGTTATTCAAAATATTGTTGGCCATTGCATTGTCTTCCATATGACCTATGCACAGACTCCTTATAAAGTGCAATTCATTGGCTTGCATATTTATAGCTGGTGGGAATAAAAATAGAGCAATTTTATGAAACTCATCTAAGTTTGGGAGCCATGTTTCATTAATGTCTTTAACAATGTATTGCTTCAAGTTGAAAATTGCATCTACATCTTCAATGGCTGGCTTACAAATATTTTTGATCGAATCAATTGCCGGATACACGTAGCACATTGATGGAGAGCTGCAAAGCTGCAGTTTCTTGAAGACGATTTCAAAAGCCTCTAACAGTTCAACGAGGGCCTTAACAATGTTTATATTTATATTCGGCATTCGTAGGCTTCCCTCATTTCTTGCCAAAACGTGGTTAATTTCGCCCCAGTTATCCATTATGGACTTCAGCATTCTATAATGCGAGTTCCACCGCGTGGGACACTGACTTTTTAGCGAAGTAGGCAGAAGGTGCTGCAAATTTGCCTTTTTAAAATACCTAACCATTTTTTTGCACGACTCCATGACTTCTGTTAGATCGGTTGCGGCTTTGAACGAGTTTTCCAATACGTTTGAGAACAGGTGACTACTGCAGTTAGAGCGTGTGTAGTCTTCCAGGGCCTTGATCATATTCGCTCCTCTGTCGGTGATAAACTTAATTTTATCGATATTCATTGATGAATTAGATATATTACCTGTTAAATTAACATTATACTAGGTATGCCCAACATACTGCTATGCTTCATTTGCTTCAATGCGTAGAATAGGAAAAAACTTCTTAAAACTTAGACCCTAAAAAGCACAGGTAGATAAAAAGGGCTTTACGAACGTTTACAATTAAGTGTTTTTCCGTTTTTTTTATATTATTTGATTTTTGGGCATACCTAGTATAATGTTAATTTAACAGGTAATATATCTAATTCATCAATGAATTTTAGCCCGAAGGGTAAGTTGACTTTTAAAATATGTTGGTAATTTCCGTAGGATAACAGGTCAATCATTTTGAGTTCAGTGAGGCGAAGGACATGCACAAACACAACCGTAACATAGAGCAGAGTACACATTCAGCCTATCATCGTAGGACGTCACTTGCAGTTGATTTATTTGCCATTAAGTGAAGCGGCAACAGCGTTGACCACAGGCAGAAACAAAAAAGCCACAATTAAACAATAACATGCAGACAATGCCAAGGCAGGCGAATCAGAAAACCAAAGGACACCAAAGGACGCTACAGGACACTACAGGAGGCGGCTACAACAAAGGTGCTTCAGAAGTCACACAAGCGCATAGTTAAATTCGTTTGGCGTTTGGCTTTTGAGTTTAAGGCTGGCCAACCATGAAAATACCGAATCTGACTCAAGGATAGGCCCACAGACTTATAAGTTACATATATATGTATATTCTTTAAAACTCCTGACCGTTGGACAGGTAAATGCTTAGACATTGTTTTGCATAAGTAATTTTCTATGGCTGGTAAAACATGTTTTATTTTCCCCACTTGCCACAGCAATAACGAAAACAAGCAGCAGAAGCAGTGGCAAAAGAATAACAGTAAAAGCTGCTGCAGGCGGAAATGCCAGCATGGCGGCCAATTGCCTGGCCAACTGACCGGCCAGTGGCCAGAAGAGGAAATGAGTGCAAATTTATGCAGAAAGTAATTAAAAGTGCCGTTGTTCTGTGCTATCCTGTTATTTCTTCTCTTTGTTCTCTGTGCTCGCCACTCAACGGGCAACGCCTCTCCACACAATTGGGCGTGGCTGGGCAGCTTTCCGATGCTTTTATGATTTGGAAGTGGCCCATAAAGGGAACAAATATAATGAAGTTGCAACATAAAAATTGCAGAACAGCCACAGTCACCTTTGGCATCTGGCATTTGGCCAAGTTGTTAGCGGTTAGTGGCTCTCTCCGCCCAAAATCTAAACAGCAAACACCTTAAGCTAACGAGCGAGCTGCCCAACTCGCACTTCATCAAAATCCTAAACCGTCGAAAGCTTCTCAGTTATACCGGGCAAATGGCACACCAAAAAAGGTACAATCAATTTTACGGCTGGCCAACAACTCAACTACCAACTCAACTCCTGCCTGCCTGCCTGCCTCCCGGCTGCCTGTTTGCCGGGCTTGAAAGCAAACAAAACTCTGGTAACAACAACAGCAAGAACACTTTGTGCTGCCGTTCACTTTATTTAAAGACTAATTGTCAACATGCTGTTGGCCTGTTTGTCCCTTCTTGTTTAACACAATGGGCGTGACATTAGGGCTTAACTAACAATTTGTCGAGCTTACGACTTAATTTATTAAAAACCTAAAAGCATTGCGGGAGTTTAGCCAGCTGAGTTGAGAGTTTGTAATTCAGACTTCACTTTAGCCCTTACGAACTCACTTTGAGTTCCCTTCTCTCTATTTCTCACAGCTTCAATTGAATAGCTATCATCGTACATAAGCAGATTTAGCATTTATTTATTAACAACTTTGTTAATCTTTTCTTTTCATATTCTTTGAATAGCTCATTAGCTGATGCCTACAATAAAATTTGCAGCTCATCAATATTATAATCATGATCGATAACAGTTACACTTATTTTCATTTTTATTTACATTTTTATGTTCACATAATAAATTATAGTATTTTACTACATCTGACAACAACAAAACTAATAAAACATAACTTATAAAAAACTCTTTACAGCAAGGCTTAAAAGAAAATATTTGTTATTCTACTTAATACAAATAACCATGGTTTATTACCAAACACAACAAGTTTAAAATTTTCCAAAAAACATTAAAAGTTCCATATGAAATAGTAGAAAAATATACTTATAAACCATATCAATGAATAACTTCAGCAGCCAAAAGAAACTACATTTTTTTTCTCACTTTTGGAGCAAACGTTAAGTTACGCACCTTATCGAGAGAAAGAATAAATGTTAAAGTCAAATTTAAATAATCAAATTAATAATTACAAGAAAAATTTTAAGAAAGAATAAATGTTAAAGTCAAATTTAATTAATAAAATTAATAATTACAAGCGAAACTTTACTACAGCTGCGGTTGTTGGACTGGAGAAGTTCGGCGCCTGTCTGAGCTTGTGAAAATTCACACACGAATTTCTGAGAATTGTGAAATTCTAGTTTGTAGTTTGAGCTGAATGTGTTTATGACTGTTTCCATTTTGATTATCCTCCACAAACTTGTCAGCTAATTGTATTAATCTTGAACAGCAGCTGGGCATTTGTCATAATTTATAAGATATCTCAATTGTATGCTCTTTTGAGCGTATCTTAAAAAGCATCTCCAGAGTATCAGGCAATTCACAATTAACACGAAGCTCATGGCCAAAAGATGTGATGTTCAGTCAACAACTACCTAGACATGGCTTCAAGTGCCCTTTGACGCTTATTGTTGTTACGTCTCGCCTCGTTTCAGTCCCTTTGTCTGCTCATATCATGCCAACGGCAGTTACCAGTTACCAGTTGGCAGTTGGCAGTCACCAGATACTCGTGGCCTATTAGAAGCCAGTGGCAATTCCATGCCACTCGTAAGTAAAATGTATGGCCTTATCTCTTGATGCCACGACAATATTAACACTTGACTATAATTCCAAGTGTTAAGAGACCTGCGACCGAGCCAAGTTAGGACAACAGCGCACAATGTCGGCCATTTTCAAATATAAATAGTCCCACAGGCAGAACGAAAGTTGGAAAAAACAACTGAAAACAAAGCATGCAAAACGAGCTGGCTACGAGCCAAGAGAGGCGACATGGGCGAGACGAGGCAGGGGACAAGAGTTTGATAAATAATGTCTAAATATGCGACGTGTTAACAACGCCTTGAAACGCAATGGATACCGCAGGGGCATCTAATCTCACGTATTCCTTGTATTTATAAACTTAACGGCAACGGGGCATGTTTAATAATAAACCAAAAGAACAACTAACTAAACAAGGCGTGTAGGTCACACTAGTATGCATAACTAGTTGATACTCTTTTTTTAACCAAGACATCGCTTTAGCTACAATTTAATTATCTAATTGAATGAACGTCTAACCACTTGAGCATTTAATATCTTAAATTTATAAGCCATCATATTGAATTATTGAGCATTTTGTAAATATGGTAAATTTAGCTCAAATTAAGATTTATGCTCAATTTATATAGTTAAAAATTTATTTATTATGAAAAGTGCTTCAAGTACTTTATAAAATTATTTATATAAACATTACTATAGTAACATTATTTGCTTATACTCTGATTGATGAATTTTTATTTAAAGTTTACCAAGAAGAAAACGAATAAACAAAGAAAAGTGTCTATAAGAGTTGTTTGCTTAGCTTGGAGTATTTTCAAGTACTGTGTATCACTCCTACCTTGGTAGTGGGAGGTACACACCAGAGAGCTGCAACGAGTAAGAAATTTTTGCTCTGATTCGAACATTGACTCGTACCCCTTGTGATTTTTTCATCTTTGTCTGCACTCGTTTCTGACTTGATACTCGTTGTGAGTCGTTGACTCGATTTGAGTCGAAAAACGCTCAAAAATCAAGACATGATTCGAATCATGATTCGAATCAATTGTTCAAAATACGGGAGGTGGGGCGCACAAGCACCTACCTAACTGTATCGATCTACCCAAATGCGCGAGCAAAAAAAAAAGGTCTACACTGAAACAAATTATTGAGTCTCAAAATAATTATATTATAATAAACCACTTTTTAAAAATCTTTAAGGCAACAAACCTACTTGCTGTTTCATTCAGTGTATAAAAGGCCGCGGATCGCCGTCAGCGCGGGTCAGAGACACACACAGCTTGTTCATTTTTATGGCGGTCATAAAAAAAGGGTCAAAAATGTGCGTGTGCGCGACGTCACGACGCCGCCCAGCCACTTCGAACCCACCCTTATTTACATACATTGCAGTGTAAGCGTGAGCGCTGCAGCGCGTTCTCTGAGCCGTTGTGTGATCCGTTGGGTGAGTCGCTGTGTGGCTCGTTGTGATCCGTTGGGTGAGTCGCTGTGTGAGTCGTTGTTATCAGTTGGGTGAGTCGCTGTGTGAGTCGTTGTTATCTGTTGGGTGAGTCGCTGTGTGAGTCGTTGTGAGTCGTTGCGTGAGTCGCTATGTGAGTCGTTGCTTGACCGTTCTCTGAGCCGTTGTGTCTCTTAAAAATTTATTTAATTTAAAGTCAAAATAAAAAGAGTGACGCGAAATTAACGTTATGAAAACTATTTATTTACTTTAGTACTTAAATGATTGTATAATATTAATTAATGATTTTTATATTTATATTTATACTTAGTTACTAAAATTTTTATAAAAAGAATTTAAAAACAGCAAACTGTCAACTGCTCCTGGTCCAAGTCTATTCCTTTTTTCTGTTATAATGTTTCCAGCCAGAGAAAAGGATCTTTCAGCCGCTGCACTGCTAGCTGGCATTGAATGAATTTGCATTGCCAGTATAAATAAATTGGGGTATTTGATTTGATTGTTTTTCCACCACTCAATCAAATCAAAGTTGTCGGTCATATCAACAATTTCACTGGCGTATCTTTTCACTTCAGCTTCAGGATCGTAAATGGGTTTTGAACTAGAAGGCTTCATTAAACTTGAAAAAAAGAATGCGTTATTTGATGTTTTAGAAGTTGAAGCCTCGCAAATCGAGTCGGAGAAGCTTTGATTTGAGGTGCTAGAAATATCGAGAGAAAAAGTTTGGGTGAAATGAGAAGTAGATACAGTGTTATTCAAAATATTGTTGGCCATTGCATTGTCTTCCATATGACCTATGCACAGACTCCTTATAAAGTGCAATTCATTGGCTTGCATATTTATAGCTGGTGGGAATAAAAATAGAGCAATTTTATGAAACTCATCTAAGTTTGGGAGCCATGTTTCATTAATGTCTTTAACAATGTATTGCTTCAAGTTGAAAATTGCATCTACATCTTCAATGGCTGGCTTACAAATATTTTTGATCGAATCAATTGCCGGATACACGTAGCACATTGATGGAGAGCTGCAAAGCTGCAGTTTCTTGAAGACGATTTCAAAAGCCTCTAACAGTTCAACGAGGGCCTTAACAATGTTTATATTTATATTCGGCATTCGTAGGCTTCCCTCATTTCTTGCCAAAACGTGGTTAATTTCGCCCCAGTTATCCATTATGGACTTCAGCATTCTATAATGCGAGTTCCACCGCGTGGGACACTGACTTTTTAGCGAAGTAGGCAGAAGGTGCTGCAAATTTGCCTTTTTAAAATACCTAACCATTTTTTTGCACGACTCCATGACTTCTGTTAGATCGGTTGCGGCTTTGAACGAGTTTTCCAATACGTTTGAGAACAGGTGACTACTGCAGTTAGAGCGTGTGTAGTCTTCCAGGGCCTTGATCATATTCGCTCCTCTGTCGGTGATAAACTTAATTTTATCGATATTTACAACACCAAATTCGTTGAATACACTCTTCAGCTTTTCAAGAATATTTTCACCTGTGGACCGCTCAAGATCCATAGATTTCATCCCTAAAACCATATCAATAAATTTAAAATCCTTTTGGTAATGAAATGTCACGCCTAGGAAGTTCCGTTTTACGTAGTTGTCCGTCCACATATCTATTGTAGCTGATGCTCCACCGCTGTTCACAACATTGTTTATTTCCTCCTTGAGCTCTTCCTTTTTGTCCTTTGCGTTTTTCTTAACTCTGCGGGAAATTGTAGTTGGATCCGGTAGCAAATCTTCAACATCGACGTGTTCTCCGTAAATCGCCCCTATTGTTATAAAAAACTTTACCAGACTTATGAAGCCAGAACCACGCACTGCAGAAAATGGCCTACAGTCTTCAGTTATCCATGCTGTGCATTTATCCACAGCTTCGTCCTTGTGGAGCGCCGACACTGGATGTAATATCGTTGACTTTTTGACCACTTTGCAGCAGGAATGCCTAACTAAATTTGAAGTATGATTATTTGCATACTTCAACAATTTAGAGCAAACGCGACAAAACACAAAACCAGCTACGACTGAACCGTCTTCATTTAAAATTTCGGACAACACATTCCACACAGAACTACGCCCTTTGCGTCGACTTGACAAAGTATAAAGGCCATTATCAATTTTCTCAGACACGATTTCCATATTGTTTTCCATCTTTATAAATTAAACAAAAACAAAACACTGTTAAAGCACAGAAAGTTATTCTTTTAAAAGTAAATTTTAACCGACGATGAACGACTGTATTAGGTGTATTTTATTTCACTGTATTATTTTTCACGCTCAACTGTAAGTCACTTCACTTTTTGCCAAAAAACTTACTGACTGAATTTGGTTTCTGTTTAATATAACATTATGAAAATCGAAAAGAGAGGTTTGGGAATTTCAGGATACAAATAAGGCCACCCATTCAGGTGTTCAAAATCTTAAGTGCAATAAACACTACCCAAAGGCCTATAAACACTACCCTTTCAGGTGTTCAAAATCTTAAGGCCAATAAACACTACCTGTTATCCTACGGAAATTACCAACATATTTTAAAAGTCAACTTACCCTTCGGGCTAAAATTCATTGATGAATTAGATATATTACCTGTTAAATTAACATTATACTAGGTATGCCCAAAAATCAAATAATATAAAAAAAACGGAAAAACACTTAATTGTAAACGTTCGTAAAGCCCTTTTTATCTACCTGTGCTTTTTAGGGTCTAAGTTTTAAGAAGTTTTTTCCTATTCTACGCATTGAAGCAAATGAAGCATAGCAGTATGTTGGGCATACCTAGTATAATGTTAATTTAACAGGTAATATATCTAATTCATCAATGAATATCGATAAAATTAAGTTTATCACCGACAGAGGAGCGAATATGATCAAGGCCCTGGAAGACTACACACGCTCTAACTGCAGTAGTCACCTGTTCTCAAACGTATTGGAAAACTCGTTCAAAGCCGCAACCGATCTAACAGAAGTCATGGAGTCGTGCAAAAAAATGGTTAGGTATTTTAAAAAGGCAAATTTGCAGCACCTTCTGCCTACTTCGCTAAAAAGTCAGTGTCCCACGCGGTGGAACTCGCATTATAGAATGCTGAAGTCCATAATGGATAACTGGGGCGAAATTAACCACGTTTTGGCAAGAAATGAGGGAAGCCTACGAATGCCGAATATAAATATAAACATTGTTAAGGCCCTCGTTGAACTGTTAGAGGCTTTTGAAATCGTCTTCAAGAAACTGCAGCTTTGCAGCTCTCCATCAATGTGCTACGTGTATCCGGCAATTGATTCGATCAAAAATATTTGTAAGCCAGCCATTGAAGATGTAGATGCAATTTTCAACTTGAAGCAATACATTGTTAAAGACATTAATGAAACATGGCTCCCAAACTTAGATGAGTTTCATAAAATTGCTCTATTTTTATTCCCACCAGCTATAAATATGCAAGCCAATGAATTGCACTTTATAAGGAGTCTGTGCATAGGTCATATGGAAGACAATGCAATGGCCAACAATATTTTGAATAACACTGTATCTACTTCTCATTTCACCCAAACTTTTTCTCTCGATATTTCTAGCACCTCAAATCAAAGCTTCTCCGACTCGATTTGCGAGGCTTCAACTTCTAAAACATCAAATAACGCATTCTTTTTTTCAAGTTTAATGAAGCCTTCTAGTTCAAAACCCATTTACGATCCTGAAGCTGAAGTGAAAAGATACGCCAGTGAAATTGTTGATATGACCGACAACTTTGATTTGATTGAGTGGTGGAAAAACAATCAAATCAAATACCCCAATTTATTTATACTGGCAATGCAAATTCATTCAATGCCAGCTAGCAGTGCAGCGGCTGAAAGATCCTTTTCTCTGGCTGGAAACATTATAACAGAAAAAAGGAATAGACTTGGACCAGGAGCAGTTGACAGTTTGCTGTTTTTAAATTCTTTTTATAAAAATTTTAGTAACTAAGTATAAATATAAATATAAAAATCATTAATTAATATTATACAATCATTTAAGTACTAAAGTAAATAAATAGTTTTCATAACGTTAATTTCGCGTCACTCTTTTTATTTTGACTTTAAATTAAATAAATTTTTAAGAGACACAACGGCTCAGAGAACGGTCAAGCAACGACTCACATAGCGACTCACGCAACGACTCACAACGACTCACACAGCGACTCACCCAACAGATAACAACGACTCACACAGCGACTCACCCAACTGATAACAACGACTCACACAGCGACTCACCCAACTGATAACAACGACTCACACAGCGACTCACCCAACGGATCACAACGAGCCACACAGCGACTCACCCAACGGATCACACAACGGCTCAGAGAACGCGCTGCAGCGCTCACGCTTACACGTATGTAAATAAGGGTGGGTTCGAAGTGGCTGGGCGGCGTCGTGACGTCGCGCACACGCACATTTTTGACCCTTTTTTTATGACCGCCATAAAAATGAACAAGCTGTGTGTGTCTCTGACCCGCGCTGACGGCGATCCGCGGCCTTTTATACACTGAATGAAACAGCAAGTAGGTTTGTTGCCTTAAAGATTTTTAAAAAGTGGTTTATTATAATATAATTATTTTGAGACTCAATAATTTGTTTCAGTGTAGACCTTTTTTTTTTGCTCGCGCATTTGGGTAGATCGATACAGTTAGGTAGACTTTAACGAGGTTGCTGCTTGTGCGCCCCACCTCCCGTATTTTGAACAATTGATTCGAATCATGATTCGAATCATGTCTTGATTTTTGAGCGTTTTTCGACTCAAATCGAGTCAACGACTCACAACGAGTATCAAGTAAGAAACGGCAACCATGACTTGATTTGATTTGAGTTTTGGCAACGGCAACCGAATCAACACGACTCTACTCGTTGCAGCTCTCTGGTACACACATATACATATTTAAACTCACACACACACATTGATGTACATAGACAAATATGAGTTTGTTTTTGCGTCTGGTTGGAGGCATTTATGGTCTAAGTTGCCAACTTTTGTTTTCTTTAGGCCGAATTTTTTGTTTAGTGCGCGTCTCGCTGGAAATTCTATGCCGCCATTGACTAGCAAAGAATATACACACACACCCACACACAGTCACACACATACAGTAATCGGTAGTCAAGCATGTGTGTTAAAGTTTGTTTTGCTAGTTGGTCGGTTGCCTGCTTGTATTTGCCTGGCTGATTCTGCCTTGGCCGTTCGGCTAATGCCAAATGGCTTTCGGGCATAAGACAATTGAGACACCCACACACACACACACACATAAATACATATATATATACATTTATATAGTGAAATCTGTGACAAGGGCAGGCAGTGAGCTATTCAGCAAGGCGGCAGAACACAGACAAAAAAAAGGTTACAGAGATTTCATGGCCCAGTGAATGCAGCAGCTAGCTTATAAAAGGCCACCAGAAGCTCAGCACACACACATACACACACATACATGCACACATACCCGTAGGCAAACACATACATACGCTGTTGACCAATAAATGGACATTGCAATGCAGAAGGCAACCAGTTCAATTCGAAAAAGTCCTGAAAAATTGCTGTCGCTTCACTTGAAACTTTAAGAGTGCAACATAACAACAATAACTACAACAACAACAACAGCATATCAGCATTTTGTTGCTGTTTACGTATTATTTATGGCTTTATTATACAGCAGGCGCCCGGACAGTATATTTTATTTTCTTTTCTTTTTGTGGGAAAGTAGCACAAAGCGCAGCTAATCAACGATGAAATTCCGTAATATGTAACGAGTTGTGTTGCGTATACGCCACTTGGGCCAGAACCGCTGCATATATGTGCTTGTGTGTGTGTGTGTGGGTGAGTGTCAGTGTGTTAGTGCATGTCTGTGTATGGCATTGGACTTTACAATTTGAAATAACATGCTTGATCACATGCTGAGTGTGTGTGAGCAGTAATAAATAACTGCAGGGAATGCACTGTGAATCACGTGAAAATAATGCGACAGAGTGATACCCTTTAGTGAGATTTAAATGATTGAATAAAATGAATAAATGAAATCAATATAAACTACAGATAAAAACTTAACATCTATTATAAAATAAAATAACAAACACACGGGAATAAATATAGTATTTCCAGTTAATAAATAAATTTGTTTAGAGAAGACTATGAATTCAAATAATTTAAAATATAAAGAATATTATTTAAAATCTGCAGTCACTATTGTTGTTTGAAGAACTTTTCTGATTGCAATAATTTTTTGCTGGAGCCCGAGATTTTTACAAAAGTTCGAAAATTTCAATGGGTACTTAATGGGTTAAGAAAAGTTTTGTATCATTCAAACGGTTCCTAGGCCTCGTACGTTTTGCCTATGGTCGAATAAATTAACACTTTTAAAAAACTCCAAAAAGCGCTCTTTTATGGTGTCCGGTTTCCTTTGTCCGCCACTGTATGTACTTGTAGTTGAAGTATGGCTAAACTATGAATCTAGTCAAAAGTTTTGTATTTAAACTAAGAATGAATTCTGAATTTACCCTGTAGTCAGATTCAAGCAAACTGTAATCTCTAGCACGCAAAAAATTAATTCTTCTAGTGGAAGGTATGAGATGTGAACAAATACTCTGTTTAAATAAATGTAAGTCCACGACTCCCCCCGTGAAATCAAGGGTATAATAATTCTATTATAAGAATATAATTAGCTCGCTCACGGTCAACAGAATTGCATGGGGAATGTTAAATGGCCTGGAATGTTATGTAAATTCCATTTAATTGAGATTGAACCAGACAAATTGCACAACTGAGACCAGTTGGTCATTAAATATGATATTAATTTTATTGAATTTACAATGCGATCAATCATCAGTTACTTTGCATTAATCCCAGTACATGTATAAATATTGAATGGACTTGGTCAATTATCCAATTACCAATTTGTCAGTGCAAAGTTACACAAAAAGTTTTTTGCAGCACAGTGTTAATTGAAATCTAATTGGCTCGCCCGTCGTTTGTCGACTGTCGGCTGTCGAGATAGGATAATCAATTTTGAAAATGAAATTTTTGGGTAAACACAATTAATATTTTCATAAATCAAATATTTCAAAATGCCAAAAAGCAAACAGCAAGTGGAACTCATCATGTCCTTGCCTCCTTTCGCCTCCTGTCTAAATGCCTGCGTCAGCATAATTGAGAAGATATCCATAGGAGCGTGAAAGAGAGAGAAAGGTCGTGTGCGAGAGAAAGAGAGAGAGGTGCTGTTTGCACGTGTCGGTTTAGTGAAAGTTTTAAGTGGTCAAATAATTGAATTGAAATTGCCTACACGCTTCTCTGGCTGCATTGTACGAGTATTGTACTTTGCCCCAATCAATCAGAATTCCGCAAATGCAATTAATAAACAATTCCATGACTATCCAGCATGCCAGACCCACACAAACACAAGCACATACAAAATCATAAATTAATTAAGTAGAAGGTCAACCGAAAGTTAATGCATATTAGTGTCAAATGATGTACTAACTTTCACTTAGGTCTAAAAGTCCTCTGACATTCAAGCCAGACTCGTAAATAGTCATGTTAAGCAGCAGTGTCGAGGTGGCGACCCTTTAAATATAACTTACACATGTCCAAAATGGCGCTAAATCGCATCGCGTGTGTTAGACTTTACGAGCCCTTACTCACAATACTCTCCCCTCGTATATCACAGTCACACACGGCGTATGCGTGATGAGTGGCAGCACACGAGGCATTCGAATCGTTTTGAAGCGCGCCTAAGAACACGCAATACACAAATTGACAAAACACACAGCAAGATAGAGATAGCGATAGTGTGTGTAAGAGAGAGAGAGATGTGCTCTGTAAACATGTATTTTGGCGTACAAACAAAATGCGCTTCAATAAACAAATCCCAGTCGACTTTAAGGCCGTGCTTGGATGGGATACAACCTATTGGTTAACCCAAAGGCAAATAAGGCAGCCCCGCAGGTAAACGCCAACTCAATGTTTCCCCTTATTAACAAGGCCTCTTGGCCAAGCTGGGAGCAGCTCATTTGCCAAACCAGCAACTGCGGTGTCTTGCCCTTGACCAAAACCAAACCAAGCACCTACACAAATCATAGCCGAAAAAAGAAAATAGAAAACAGAAAATAGAAAAGAACACGACGAAAACGTGAACAACAAATCAAAGTCCAAAGCAAAGATGGGGACGCAGAGCAGCGGAAGAAAAGTAGAATAAAAGCAGAGAGAACGATAGAGGGAGATGCGAGTTGGCAACAAACAATTACGAGCAATTTCATTGCCACAAGGACTATGGCTTTGTCTGTGCCAACAAAACTACATGCGCGTACCACGACATGAAATTGGGTCTAATTGTAATTTAGATGCAGTCTGCCAAGAGATCGATATGCCATGGAGGGCATTAAATTACGCGCCGATGGAAATACACTTTGTCACGGGCGACTATCGAGATAAAGGAGACCAGAGGACAGAGGAGATTGGAGAAAGGAACGTTGGCGGCACATTGACTCTGACAGAGACACTCGACTGTATGGCTAGCAGCTATTCGAGTATCATTCATATAGTCATCACCAGCACACACACAGCGAGTGTGAGTAAGACAATGACAGAGTGACATAGAGAGAGAGAGAGATAGGGAGAGAGAAAACTAAAATGGTTTTTGTTTGTTTGCTTGGCCTGCGCTTTCGAATGCAAACATATGCAGGATAACGCATGACGCACTATGGAGATTTTGCCTAATTTTTAATTGCATTTTTCCATTTTGAATTAATTAATTTATTACACGATAGAAATGTTATTGCAAAAAATTGGCTTTAAATTAACATATATTATAAACGATCAGTTCATGTAAAACTATGCACAATTTTAATATAAATTTGTATATTTGACAGCTTCAACAGATATCAAATTGATTAACCAATTTTTTATTAATGTTTATCATTCGGGTTTATACTAAGAATTGCTTGTTGAGTGTTACTGTGATTCGTTAAATATTTGTAACAATAATAAGTGAGCCCAATTATAAGCTTTTAGAAAGAAACTTCAACTTTGGAAAGCCGGCAAAAAAATATAGATCTTGGAAGTTGCCTTTCTATATGCAAGTAATTTTTTCAATTTTCAGAGATTTTTGTCTTAATTTGCCTTTTCGCCGACATTTCACTTTCAACCTCTTTTTTAAACAAAAGCCCGCATTTCAACTAATTGCTCCCATGACAGCTCTAAAGTAGTCCGATCTTGATAAAATTTGAAAAACATGCACACAATTGGTCAGTCTGGTCTGGATATCTTGAAAAACAATAAAGCTTTTCTTACTTAAAATTGTTTTTTATTGTGTTCTATTACCAAAGTAATAAAAAGTTTATCAAAAAAACATAAAAGTACAATTTTGATGTAATGCTAAATTTTTATAAGTCCAATGCAATACTCTAGATTAAAAAAAATCATGTTTTTTTTTTGAGTCATCAATTGATTCCAAAAATTTGGTAAATTTTCCATAGTGCAGCGTTTGCGCTTCGCCTATTAAGCTATTTTAAGAGTGTCACACACATGCGGTCGCACACTCGCAGCCAGAATTATTGTTGCCCAAGGTCAACGCACACACAACCATCCGCACCCCACACCCTCCCACACCCAGCTAGCAACTACAGCAAAAAAAAAGAACTTAAACTTTAGCATACTTCTGGGCAACATTTTTGACACTTCATTAGTTGGCATGAATGAATATTTCCGTTATGTATAAAGAATACTGGCACGTTGCACTATGGGTAATTTCACGAGTTTGTGAGGCCAAAACCCATTTTCTGAAAGTCGCCAATTTGAAATATTTTTGGGTGCAACTCATTAACAATAGATGGTTCTTCAATGTTGCATACCAGAAATGTCAATAGATGGCGCCACTTCGAAGAAATCAGCTGTTAAACACAGGGTTGCATTTGCAAAGCACGCGCTTTACAAATTTTAAAGTTTTGTTCGCGATTTGAATGTGCCAATAAGTAAACAATAAAGCAACATTATTAAAATATTTTAAATGAATTCGAATCAGTGTGGTTTGTATTATGTGTTTGTGAGTGTCAAATGTAGAATTTGATCGTGGTGTTCCCATATTAATGTTAAAATGAAAGTAGTCTAGCAAACGAAAATTGTTTATAAAGTCTCATTTTTAAAAAGGTATTTAAAGTGAGTCCATCGGAGTCCATCCTTGAAACATATTATGTGTTATAGAGTATTTAATTCTTGTTCAAATGATTGTAGTTAGAAAACCCACATTTGCCCGGGATCGGTGATATTTATATTTTTAGCAACTAACCTCACAATTTCGAATGCCAATTTGTTCGCATGCCGTATGGGGAATTTCACCTGTTTTAGATGTTATTAAATAATAACTTGTAAACTACTCAAGATATTTTGATGCGGTTTTTTTTATAGTGTTATACAAACTACTTGAAGTATATTGGAAAAGTGGGCGTGTCACAACTCCCGCCCCCAATTTTTTTTTTTAATTTTATGCTCACAGCCATTTAAGAGGGCTTACAACTTTC
Organism: Drosophila recens; assembly: GCA_037043495.1. Taxonomy (NCBI): domain Eukaryota; kingdom Metazoa; phylum Arthropoda; class Insecta; order Diptera; family Drosophilidae; genus Drosophila; species Drosophila recens. The sequence goes on along the minus strand of JBAMBJ010001502.1, from coordinate 64,322 downwards.
TATATCTAACAAGTAAGGTTTCTTTTCATTTTTAATAATATATAAGGTCAACAATTGTTATTTGCAATAGAAATCTTAAGTTTAATTGTTACCGATAAAAATAAAAGAAAATAAAAAAATTAAGGGGTGGCGGTGGTGACACGCCCACTTTTCCAGAATACTTCTAAGAGAATACATAACACTAGAAAAAAAGTCGCATCAAATTATCTTGAGTAGTTTACTAGATATTAATTATGGCCTCACAAACTCGTGAAATTACCCATAGTGCGTTGGCGTGATAAAAAGTAAGCAAAAACGAAGAAAAGAAATGAAAAGAAAAGGAAATCGGAAAGAAGTAGAAAATTCATTGTACGCAAGTCGAAGTTTTATGATTTGCTTACGAAGCGACGGCGACGCGAAAGTTGCCTCAACAATATCGAATTGAAGGTGCAAACTTTTGATGCGAAACAAGAAAAATTATGCCATAAAAACCTGGCGGCTGCTGTGCTAACTTGCTCTCTATGTGTGTGTGTGTGTCGACTTTTATATTCATGATTTACGATGCGAACAAACGAGCGAGCGGGCGAGCGAGTTGGATGTTCAATTCCCACCTGGCCAGGTGAAACAAATCAACGTGGTTGAATTTGGTTTGATTTTAATATCTGCAGCTTCCTCCCTCGCCCGCTTAAGAAGGCATCAATCAAGCGAGAAACATTAGGAACTGAGAAGGCAGCTAATCAACAATGCCGACATTACGATATTATACTCTTACTAATCGACTGCCGACTGTCAAAAGCTTTAAAAGGTCGCTGATACAAATTGAAACCACAGTCAAAACCATTATTGTTACAGCAGTTAAAGCAGTTAAATGGATAATAGCTAAAGCAAACAAGACAGCGTATATTTACAGTTAAAGTTCCCTATACTGAATTCGAACACAATCAGAAAAGCCCTACAGGAATTTAGAAAGATGGTTTGCGTGCACAAAGCTTGTAGTTAGAAACTAAAATCTTGGAAATCAAAATTAAGATAAGAATTGGGATGGCCGAAGGATAATCCAAAAAATAAAAAAATATTTTTTTAGAAATCGTAAAAAATTTCTCTATAAGATAGTCTTGTGATAGATTTAAATGTAAAAAATATTACAAAGGCTGTTCAAATTAATTTTTTAACAAAATTCTATGTAACTTTTACATATTACTTTACTTTACTATTGAAAAGGATTCGCACAATGAATTACAAATCTACATTACTATTCATAATTTTCATACTTTGCATGTTTTTTTATTTGAGTATCTTAGTTTATGCTGCATTTTGGTTCATTAAAATTTTGCAGGAACTCTTATGGGGAATTACTAAACGCAAATTACATTTGTTCTATTATATATTTATTTTTTGTTGAAATCTGACCAATAACAGCTATTTGCAGTCGCTCATATTTTGGATTCTATACATTATATTTATACTTGTAAAAATTCGCAAAATAAAAAGATTGTAAGCATTAAACTAGCTGTACAGAAGTTCACTATAGGACAGCTTTACTGTAAGCCTCTTGTGGAATGTAATTAAAATTACAATATCAGCATGTGCAAATATGAGTTTGTAATTACAATAAATCATAATATGTAAATACCAGCAATTAAATGAACGTGTCACTCTGTAAAAAGGGCCCCAGGCTTAAATTGAGGCCGGAAAACGATTAAATTCAGCTGCCAATGTTATCACAACATTTCAGATTTTAAATGTTGCAATCGTTTATACTGTATAACTGAAACTAGCTTTTATATTCAATGTGACCGGAGTTCAACAAAACAAAGCTCAGCATTTACAGTCTCTATTTTTCACCTTTTTCATTTTCCAAAATTTGTGAAGCAACTAAGATTAACCTAATAACAAGCTAATTATTTTTACATTTTAATTACTTACTTTACCATTTTAATACAAAATGTTTTCTAACTCTTTTGCCTTCAAAATATTTGTATTTTAAAAAGTTCCTGCAACTTGGATTATACGTTATTAGCCACTGAATAAGTTAATCACAGATTTTAGTTTTAAGAAATTTTAGTAGCCTTTCTATTATGCTGAATAAAAACATTAACAGACTCAAGGTCAGTTTTCTCATAAGGGTTCAAGATTATTTTGTAATTATTATACCTCTCAAACCGGGTCAAATAATAAAAACAACAATGTGCCAAATAGAACAAGATTTCGCATAGTTAGAGCAATACAGCATCTTTTAGAAATAGTATTGAGAATGTCATTGGCTTATGACATATCACAGAGAAATGCAAGGATATTCTAGCGTTCAACAAGATTCGCACATATGAATATGTGTCAATATGTGTATGTATAACACACACACATATGTATGCACAGACAGAGTTGAGTTTACTAAATGCATTTGCGTTGGCGATGTCGTTGTCGTTGTCGTCATTCCCATGAAATGCACAAATTTATTGAGTGCATGTCGTATACGTAATATATGTGTATAAGCATTCACAGCAAGCGCCTGGCTAGAAAGCTGCCAGCTGCTTTAACTGAACTGTTTACTATTTTTCTATGTTGTTATTGCTGCTGCTGTTGCTGTTGCTGTTGTTTTTGTTGCCATAGTGCGTCTGCGGCATTTTTAGCGTGTCTGACATAATTTCAAAAGGCTGAATCTGGCCACAGAATGTTTTTAGTTGCACTTAAAATGGTTTGTTGCTGTTGCTGTTGCTATGGTTGTTCTTGCTCGAGTTGTTGCTGTTGATGTTAATTTTGTTGGTTGCTAACAAGTCGACGAGAATAAGCGTTACTAAAAATATCCCAACAGCTCGTCGACTTTCTAACCTTCTGAAGGCGCGAGCGCGTCTCAGTGTCTCGGCTTGGGCCCGAAATAAACGCTTCATCCAGACATAAATATATACTATATACTCTATATTCTATTCCGCTTTCTGTTTCTGCCAACTTAATTAAATATTGCTACAAACAACAAAAAGGACATCAGCAACAACAATAACATTAACGATAACAGTGGGCAATAACAACACACAACGCACTGGCAGCTAACAAATTAATCATACGTCATGTTGTCAGCTTTATGGAATTTGTGCATAAATCTTGATGCAAAATGCAACCGGGTGTAAACGAACACCCTGTGTGCAAATGTATGTGCGTCTGTGTCTGTGTGAGTGTATTTGTTGCCAGCGGCAAATTGTTTCAAATGTGTGCAATTTGCTCGAAATTGAAAAACCAACGCAATGCCAAAAAACATGGTGGAAAAGGCTTTTGTTGTCGCTGCCATTGACAAATTTGAGTTTGAATTCAGCAAGCCTTTGCCAAGAATTGAGGAACGCTGCCAACAACTGGGAGAAAGGAGAAAGGCAGAGACCACAGAAAATCAACAAACGAGTGAAAGTAAATAGCGCGTTTTGCTTTCATTTTGTTTATAGAAAAGTTTAAATTGTGTCAAGTTTTTTCTTCTGCGCCGCCGCCGACGCCGAAACGCAAAAACTTTTTATCCGCAGTGAACCGAGAACAGCTGAAAACTGGCCAAAAATAAAGGGGAAATAAAATATAAAAAAAAAGTGGAGTAGCAACAGCCAAAAAAAAGGAAAAACAGCAAAAATCGTGGAAAGATAAAGCAAACAGAATATATTTTACGACAGGAAAAGTATTTCAGCACGAAGTGGTTGAACCGAGGCATCATGGCATCCTTGCCTTGGACGAGCGCCAGACCGCCAGACCGCACTGGCCAAAGGTAATCTCCCCATCTGATAAAATCCCTATAAAAAATTTACTTAATTAATGAGTGAGCTGCGCGTTCTCCAATTACATTTAATATGACTGCAAATATGTAACAAAAAATCAGTTTACCACTTGCAAAATTTATTAACAGTGAAGCGAGAGTAAGAATCTTATGTATAAAATAAAAAGATACAGTAATAAAGAAATATCATTGAAGTGGAATTTGTTTGGAAGCTGCATAAACAATATCCTTTCAGATTTTTCTATAACAGACAAGTTATAGCAGAAACTTTAGTTATGTGAACAACATAAGTTTCACACGAAAACTAATTTTTACGAGTCCACTCAATATAATTTTCAGGAATTTTGTTAAGAATAAGTAGCATATACTATAACAGCAAAACTTTATAAAAAGAAAAACATCAAATTCTATTTATTAAAAACTCTTTTAGTTTTAGGAACAAAGTTTATATTCTAAAACTCATTTTACAATATACGATAACAGAAAATCATATAAAAATAAATACAAAAAGTTCTTTTAATTCAAAAACTCGCTTAAACAATATTTTCTAGACCAACGAATTTTCCATGCAAAACTAGTTTTCATATTAGTGAGTTGACCTCTGTGTGATACAGTTATTCAATGTAACTGTAAAAAGTATTTCACGAGACCATAATATTCACAGCAGGACATGAAGAATGTAGTTCAATTAGTAATTTACAAGGAATGAGAATTTGATTTCATTAAAATTCAATTGCGAGTTAATGACTTGACTCTTCAAGCTTCATTTAACTTCCTTCCTTTCATTGTTTTTCGCCTCTCACAGGACATAATGACCACCTGTAATTACTACATGGCTGTATTTTAACCTTGATCTAACATAAATATTATGCTTAATTTATTGATTAAATTACTAAGAATTGTGTACACCTGGGGGCTATTCGATTGAATGTAAAACAATCCGATAAGCTGTCATCGTCTAGAAAAAACTATAACAAGTTTGGGACTATGAGAATTACAGGATTACATATATGCAAGCTAAAGTGTCCTTTGTATGTTTAAGAATAATCCATAGCAAGTTTACACATGGCAAAACTCTTAAGCCAACGTGAAGTGCGTCTATCATACAAAGTTTTATTCGGAGGCAAAGGGTGGGATAAAGAAAGAGTCAGAACCAATAGATTTAACAAAAGTTGACCCAGAACAAACTTGGCAGTTCGGTTTGTTTAATTTGGTTTTAGTTTTAGGCCAACCAAAAACTTTATCGTGCTCCCCTTTTGCCTAGTCTGGATTTGGAAAGGAAAAGCAATTAGCAAAGGTTGCAGTCGTCACTTGAGGCACTTCGAGAACTATCCACCCATGAGATACAATCAGACTCCTTGAATGTGCTTCACTATAATGACCGATAAATTAATTAATGCTCGATAAGGCAATTGTCGCTTTTAATTATTTAACACGCTGCCTTTTTCTCACACTGCGGCACTTACACTTGGTTGCAGCACGCACAGGACCCACAGGACCCTCCGCTGGGACAACAACTGGATACTGGATGTGAATGTCGACGTCGATGTCGATTCAGATGATGATCATGAAACGTGCTACGAATCGTTTTTAGTTTTATGTCAACGAACCAACAAACAATAAACGAAAGTCTGAGCTCATGAATTTAATGCACTGCAACATTCAATGATTTTATTGGCACTTGACTTGCTAGCCCCAATTCCCACCCCTCAATTGGCCAGCCAGCCACTTGTGATTTATGACTCTGGCTTATGAATACGTTAAGAACAATAGCCGAGTGCCCGACAAAGCAAAACAGAAGAATGTACGATCCTGTATCGAAGATTAAGTCAGATATGGTAGGCAACAATTCGACTTGAAGTGGCTGTAAATGAAATATTTTAAATTGTTCGCTCATCTTAAATGCCATTTCAATTTGGGGACTTCCGTTTCCGTTTGTCCAACACCTTCCACCCTTCACTCGCCACCGTCTCGATGGACAGTGTTGCTGGTGTTACTCTTTGTCCGTAATGTCCTTGCCCAACATTGCTTCTTCATTACTACAACACACACACACTTAACGGATATACATATATGTAAGTTCGCACACACACCCACCACACACCAAATCTCGCACACACACACACACACGGCGCCAGACAAGACACATTTCGTACATTTACATAATTGAATAATTTACAATTTCTTAATTCGTGGCCTATTAAACTTCACATTTCACTTGAGCAACTGAAATCAAATAATTCGATTTCAAAAATATCCTCAGCAGTTTCTTACGCTGCTTTTTCCGCGCGCGTCCAATGGGTTTGAAAGTTCCGCTATAACTGAAACAGTTAACGGCATATACCATACTTATTTATGTTAGTCCTCACATGAAAGCTCGCCAAAGGACTCAGAAAGGACATCAAAGCTCGTCCAAATTTGAAATAAAACGGCACCCGCTCAAAATTATCGTAGTCTAAAAGCTCGCTGCTATAAAGCCGATAGTAAAAACCTACTGAAAACGCATCTCTAGGGAAATATGTCAATGTCACAGTCTCTGTTAAATAACAGCGACTCACGGCGCGCAACTTAAAATTGCGTGTGTGGCGCAACCTTTTGTCTGTTAGCGAAACATTGATGTAAGTGCCGCCAGCACACACAAAAAATGCAACTGAAACAAACAAAAAGAAAAATCCAAACTTGACATAAATATATCAAAAATGCGTGTGAAATTCTAGCGTTGAAATATAAAAATATTTACCACAAAAGGATCATTCTCTAAAAAATGGATTTATCAAACTTTCTATAGCTTGTGGCCTACCACTACAGCGGCAACAGCCCGATCTGGCAACGACGCATCGCATAAACCAGATGCTGGTTCCGTGAGCGATCTCCGGAACCGCTTCAGTACACATTCAGTCTACTCACAACCACGGTTGCCACTTAAAAATATTTGAATTGAGCCAAAAAGAAACAAAAAATGAGCCAAATTCAAAGAAGGCGCCGAATGTTAATTAACATTGCACTAACCTGTGCTGCCACTCTTGGCACTGTTCTCTGTTAATATGTTAAAAAGAACTCTGTTGCTTAACAGTGCTCTGTTGCTTAACAGCGGAACTGGAGCGAAATTTCTACTGCGCGCTAAAATTTGAAATGGAAAAACGTGAAATTTTCAAAAATTAATTTAAAAAAATTGAGAAACAATTTCAAAAAAACAAAAAGACCCAAAATTCGGTAAAATAATAAAGTATATTTAGAAAATGGTTTTGGTGGCAAAATCGAGAAAAAAGTCCAAAAACATTGAGAAATAACAGGAAATTTGAGAAACGAAAAATGTCAATAAATCGAGAAAAATTCTGTATGTCTCTGACACAAATTTCAAAGCTCTAGCTCAAAAAACACGTTTTCGGCCGAAAAAAGCAATGTCCAAAAATTGACATTGAAACACCACTTTTTTGTTCACGTTGGTATCAGGCGCGCAGAAAAACGCCAACATAGCGCAGGCATCGGGTATATGGTAATTGTGGTCATCGTGTGGCTCGGACCGGACCGTTTTGATGGGCAGCTGTTGCGATGCTCCTGCTTGGCTTCAGAAAATCTGGTTGGCCTGCGCCGCTCCAGCTGTTGGCCATGATTTATGACTGTGATGCTTGGCTGCTGATGATGATGTGCTAAGTAAGGTGCCTTCAGAGCAATAAAATATAGTTGCGGCTCCATTGCCGGGGCATGTAAATTCATTTGATGCCTTTGAAAAAAACTATAAACTATGGAAATAATATAAAATGAATATGAATTTTCTGGAATAGGTGGTACTACTTACTATATTGAAATTATTCCTCCCAATCCTCCTCCATCTTCTCCTTCTTCTCCTTCTTCTTCTTTTCCCGATACACCTTGTTTTCTTCCTTCTTTTGCTCCTTTTGCCGTTCCTTCCGTTCGGATTGTAGCTCCTCTTTTTTTAGTTGAATTTTATATAATAGTTCCGGATGTTTAGTCTGTAAAGAAACATAAACTTAAACGCGGTCTTTCTTTCCCCCTCCCCCCCTATTTCTCTTACCTTCACATGCCGGTACAGATTCCCCGTCTGGTTGCGTTGTATCCTGTAAACACGATGTGGAGAACATATAACACATAAGCAATAAGTTTGGATTTGTCCCACGACTTTTCAAATATGCCGCACTGCATAATTGGTGGAGAAGACATGTTGGGGTGGTTTTTATTGAGCCGGCGAAATACAAGTTTGGTCAAACTGCGCACTTTCTTTCTTCTTCTTCTCTCACGATCGCATTTGCAAACAACCCTGTCCTCCTCTCTCATTGTCAGAAAATTGCAAACAGACGAGAGAGAGATGGCGCTTTGCTCAGTAGGCCCAAATTGAAATTGTTAGTAAATAACGACACCTTGCGGCAGTTTTGTGCAAAAACTCACGCCAAAAGCTAGTCGCACCACTCACTCCAGTGTGTTGCGAAGCGTGCTATCTCGCTCCCGCTAAACGCAAAAAGTTTTTCTGTTAACACTTGCTATGTTTTCTGCGCGCCTGGTGCGCCCGGACAAAAAAAAGTGGTGTTTCAATGTCATTTTTTGGACATTGATTTTTTCGGCCAAAAAATTCAACTTTGAGCTAGAGCTTTGAAAAAAATATCAGAAATTTTGTTGAATTTTTCTCGAATTTCGTACGTTTTTTGTTTCTCAAGTTTTTTGTTATTTCTCAATTTTTTTTGGGTTTTTTCTCAACTTTGCCACCAAACCAACTTTAAAATAAACTTAATTATTTTACCTAATTTTGGATTTTGTTGTGTTTTTGAAAATTTATTCTCTGCTTTTTTAAATTGAATTTTTGAAAATTTCATTTCAAATTTCGCGCAATGCGCGCCAAAAAAAATGTTAAGTTCGCTCCAGTTTTTCTGTTAAGAGTTTTTCTGTTAAGCAATTTTTCTGTTAAGCAGTTTTTTCTGTTAACGTTTTGCGTTTGGTGTTTAGCCGCCAGGGGGCTACCTTGTGCAATGTGAGAAGGAGGAGGAGTTTTCGTTTCCCCTTTCTTTCGTGTTTTAAGTTCCGAGCGGGAACAGCGGCCGTTATATATAATAATTAATGATATTGATTGCCGGAGAATTTATTCTGGATCCCAGGCGCGCAGAAAAACGCCAACATAGCAAGTAGATTACACGAAAAACGTTTTGCGTTTAGCGGGAGCGAGAGGGCGCGCTTTGCAGCACATTGCAATGCATTGGTGTGACTGGTGCGGCTATCTTGGTGTATGTCATGTATATTTTCTGTCATTTTCCCTCTTTCTCTCTTCTTTCGTCATGTATATTTTCTGTCATTCCTTCGTTTTCCCTCTTCTTTCGTGTTTCAGTTTAGTAGAAAAAGTGCGTTTGACGTGCGCGGACCGAGCGGAACAGCGCGGACGAGAAAAACAAGCAAATACAAAACAATACAAAAACGTAATCTGAACTGATGAAAAAAGGAGCCAAATCGAAAAAATAAGTGCCATTGCGCCAACAGTACAAAACAGAGCCAGTTTTGGCGCAAAAACGCCAATTGTGGCAACCGTGCTCACAACAACCAACATAGACACACGCATATCATCGCGCTTCGGCGCTCGGATACACCTTAATCATTTCAAATATCCAGAACATTATATTAGCATTAAGACAACAATGGGAATAAACGATTATGATAATACACATCATTTCTTAACCCCCATAAGCTTAAAAATTAAACAAAATACCAAAATATGATACTTAAAAAATATATGGAATCGCATTTTCTGTGGCCATGTCACCACCAGTGTTGCCAACTCTTCGGGACATAAAAAAGCCAAAATATCCTTTGAAAAAAGCTGAAAATAGCTCAAAATAATTTGTTGATAGCTAAAACAAACGGTAGAGTAAAGAAACGATATTATTATTGATTTAAGCAAGTGTTTTTAGAATATTTTGATGCAAAAAAATTTTTCAAAGAATTCTAAGACGGAATGCAAAAAAAATTTAAAAAGTCTCTTCACTAATATTTTTTATGACTTTTTAAAATTTAATAAAAAAAACTATTTTATCCCCTTTTTCCTTCTTCTCATTCAAAAAGTGGCTTTTTAGCAATTTTCAAAAAATCATAAAAAATACTAGCGAAGTTATTTTTCAAATTTTTTACAATCACTCATAAAATTTGTTTACGAATTTTTATGCAACAAAATATTTTTTGTTTGGGACCGAGGAAAATAGTTACGAAATACACTTTTACAAAAAAAATTAAAAATTTTCAATGGGTACTTAATGGGTTAAGGAAATTTTTGCATCATTCAAACGGAATTTATATCTGCATCCAATCTTTTTTATTATACAAAAATTTGACAAAGTTAGGGGGTATGAAGACATTAGTGGACCACTGTATATATTTTAAGCATTGTCCCCGTTCGATTCATAAATTGTGACTAGATTCAATTGATTTCATAGTTAAAAACGACAACATTTAATTCTCTTTTGGCTTATCGATGTTTTTGTGCCATTCAAATGGAAAAACTACTACAAAGTGTTTAAGTGTGGCATCGTAAAACATAAAAATACATGAAGTTACTAGATGTTTTCAAAAGGCTAAAATTATTTTTGAAGTAGCTAAAATTCCCGCTACCCGCTGTTTTACAATTTATCCCGCATTTGCCAGTTGCTGCAACCCACTAAATCTGTCGGGAAAATAGCTAAATTGGCAACACTGGCCACCACCCCACAATAGTGATGTAAATTTGAGTGGAAGCATCGATGTCGATGCTCATCGATGTTTTCAAAATGAAACATCGATGTTGGTTGATACATCGGGTCGAAACTTCGATGCATCGATGTATGTCTAATTTTTAAAAACCATACCTTTTGTAGAAGAAAAATAAAATTTCTTAGTTTAGTTAATCTCGTTTTCTCTTAAAAACGTATGCTTTCAATTGTGTTTTAAAGTTTCAAACAGTTTTTATCTTTAATGTATCAACACAAACTACAAAAAGGCTTTTTGATGGGAACTTTGAAAAGACATATGTAAGCCCCCTTGTAGCTATAGAGTCTCTGACGAATTTTAATGAATTTATTCACTAAGGCATTTTGAACACTGCTCAAATTACTATAAACTCACTGCTAGAGCGGCTAAAAGAGCGTATTGAAAGTGCGACAACCGACGTTTTGCAAAACATCGATGCATCGCCAAGTAACATCAATAAATCGACATCTACAAAAACATCGGAAAAAATCGAGAAACATCGCTATAAAAACATTGATGCTCGATGCATCGATGTTTTTTTACATCACTACTAGAGGTGGAAAACTATCGATGGCACTATCGATGGTCAAGCACTATCGAGCCGCCATCGATGGCAGACCTGCACTATCGATAGTGGGCGATAGTTTTTTATGACGCTCAACGCGTCACAGGAAGGCTCGCATTTGGCATCTGCAGAGCTACCGAAACATTTAAGTTTTGTTTTAAATAATTATATATTTTAATTACATGGACAAGTTCCTTACTACAGTCGAAAAAGTTAAAAAAGAACATAACAGAACTGAACCGAGTCCGAGCGCATGTTCAGTAGGCTGCACAAAAAGATTTAGACATGAACTTTGGATTTTACAATAGCTAATAGCGAAACATTATTATTGATAGCGAGTTTTATTTATTTTTATATTTATAATACCTAACTTAATACCAATTTCAAATTTTCATTGGAATATTATATAAAAATTTAAAATTTTTGAAATTTAAAATACATTTATACTCAATTTAACACACTATCGAAAACTATCGATGGTTTAAAAAATAATATCGCTGACTATCGATGGTGCCGACTATCGATAGTTCTCCACCTCTATTTGGCGGAGGTGGAGAATTATCGATGATTTCGATGTTTAAAAATATAGCATCGAAGAAAGCATTGACAGTAAATGAATTTATCTTGGACATAACACAATCAAAAATGAGTGTAAAAAAGAGTTGTGTCCCTTCGTGTCCTTTTGTGTCCCTTCGGGAGCAACTTAGAAGTTAATTTCCAACTAACGATGTCGATCGCAAGAGATTCGTTTGAACCTATCAATTGGTCAACCAAAAATGATTATAGATGTTCCAAATCCATCGAAGACGTAAAAAAAAAGTTGATCAATGACAATCTAGAAGTAGATTGTCAGATCGTTGTGGCTAAAAATAAATCCACAGAACAGGGTAACCTATGTAAATTTCCGATTGCTAAATTAACTGAAGATCTTGGGACATTACTTGAAACAAAGGAATTTGCCGATGTGACGATCGTCACAGCTGATGACCATAAAATATCAGCACATAAGAACATATTATCAGGTAAGACGGAACCTTAAACCATTAAAATATTTAGTTAAACTTTATTTTATGATCGTAGCTCGCAGCAAAGTTTTTGCGGCCATGTTCAGGCATTCAATGAAGGAAAATACGGAGAATGTTGTTGACATTGGCGATTTCTCTTACGATGTTGTCATGGAACTGCTGCGATTCATGTATACCGGGGAAGCCCCCAATTTAAAAGAGATGACTGTGGATCTGATGACTGCTGCTGATAAGTATGAGCTCGACAGACTGAAAGCGATGTGTGCAATGTCTTTAAGCGACACTTTATCCATTGAAACTGCAGCTGTAGTGCTAAAGATGGCCGATCTATTCAATATAGAGGATCTTAAATCCGAGGCAATTGTATTTATCAAAACTCATATTCACAAAGTAAGCAAGACGGCAATCTGGAGAGATTTTATTAAAACAGATAGACAGCTGATATTGGAGTCTTTTATCAGTGATCAAAAGTTTCTTGAATTTAAACCAAATGATGAATCGAGTCAAGAAGCTGAAGATAAAGTAAATGAAGTTGAATAATCATACATGTATGTATAAGTAATCAGATATTACCACCATTACAAAATGAGTACTAAACATTAACATGATACAACAATATTAATGTGCTCGATATTAATCTAAAACATATAAATAATTACAAGAATTTTTGTATGATTTTCGTTGAAAAATCCGCACCTGTAATAATTTTTCTACTACCATGAAGTGTAACTTAAGAATAAACTGGAATTTTTATAATCTGCTTTAAAGAAGTTGAAAACCATTATTTTTTTTTATTTTTTCAAATATATGAAGCATAGTTATACTTTTATTTAGTGCTGCTCTTCGATATTATTAATCGAATTACACTCTAAGTCTTAGAGTCTTAAGCCTAGTACCGACGTGAGATAAATTTTTAGCGGCGGAAAATGCTCAATATTTCGCTGCCGACGAGCGTAAAGACAGTGTTGTCAACGCAACACGAAAAAATAACATAAAATTGAATGGTAACTCTATGCGTCAACAGCGGTTTATTTAAATATTAACATGCAGAACTGATTTTGATAAAAAGAGGAAATAATAGGCAATGAAAATTTAAATTATAGTTAATATAGGAGAAATATGCGACGACACAGCGCGTATGAGTGAACCCATCGCCTTAGAACTTTTTACGTGGATTCTTCCTTTAAATTAATGAAAAAATACAAGTATTGGCCTCTTTCCACCTCGTAAATCAGCTGAATTTTGTCTGCTGTTTCAAAAAGAGTCAATCTGCTGTTTTTTGATAATTTTCCGGCCATTTCGTTTGAGTTATTGTGAGAGAGTGAGATAGATACATAGCGAAACTCTAAACAGTTCGATGTTTCGCTGGGCCTCTCAGCTAAATGCAAATGCTGGATAACGCCAGTTCCTTATCTGGCAACTCCGTTTTTAAGCCGAGTTCACATTGCGTCACAGACTGTCACAAAGCATTGTCACAATTCGACAGTTCTGCATCTATGGCATCAAAATCCGATAGGCTCGAGAAATATGCAATTAAGCTTTACGATTTACTAGAATTTATTGTATGCTAAGGTTCCAGATGGAGCACACAGGCCCTGTGACTGTAAGCTGTGACAGTATGTGACGCAGTGTGAACCCGGCATTAGTTTCAGTTTAGTTGACGTCCGGACCGACAAGAGGAGATAAATGTCGTCTTCTTCTTATTCACCTTACGCCAGCGTTTTTTTTATATGGAGTTTGACCTTACTAGGCTTAAGAGCAGAAATGCATTCTTCAAGGCTGTTTTTTTACTTTGCGTGCTAGAGCGTAGAGGTGGAGAACTATCGATGGCACTATCGATGGTCAAGCACTATCGAGCCGCCATCGATGGAGACTTGCACTATTGATAGTGGGCGACAGTTTTTTATGACGCTCAACTCGTCACAGAAAGGCGCGCATTTGGCATCTGCAGAGCTTCGGACACATTTAAGTTTTGTTTTTAATATTTATACATTTTAATTACATGGACAAGTTCCTTACTACGGTCGAAAAAGTTAAGAAAGAACATAACGGAACTGAACCGAGTCCGAGCGCATGTTCAGAAGGCTGGACAAAAAGATTTAGATCGTTGAACTTTGGATTTTACAATAGCTAATAGCGAAACATTAGTGGGATTCCGGTAAACGTTTTTGATTTGATTTTGATTTGATTTTTATTTTTCAGTCAGCTGTTTACAGCTGCTCCATACAAAATTTTCAGTGTGCCCAGAGCAAATCAGGGAAATGTGGTCTTACTAATTGATTTAAAAAAACCAGCTCTGAGACTGATTATTTTTGCATTTTGATTTTCTTTCAACTCAAAACTGTGTCAGCTGTGTGGCATATGGTGTTTGTTTACATTCTGCTGTCATATCAATATGGAGAACGTTAGTCTAATGCACTTAAAGTATTTATAATTAAATAAATATAAAATGTTTGTTTAAATCTGCGAGTATTCAATAAAAACATAATCGAAAAGCAAATTTTCGTTTAAAACGCGTATAAATTTCCTTTTCTGGCTTTCTTTCGGCATTTTGTATACTTTTTAGTTGTCAATTAGCTGTTCGCCCAGGCTGTCAGCTGTTCACGAAATCAAAAAATAATCAGTGTGCAAAAAGGGTCGTTCCGTCAAATAGTTTTGATTTGGTTAAAAATAATCAAAAGCAAATCAAAAACGTTTACCGGAATCCCACTATTATTATTGATAGCGAGTTTTATTTATTTTTATATTTATAATACCTAACTTAATGCCAATTTCAAATTTTCATTGGAATTTTATATAAAAATTTAAAATTTTTGGAATTTAATAGCCTTTCCTCACTAATGTACATTTTAATAAAAAATTGGGGCTATCCATAAGTATGCAACTGTCTGTCCTCATAGCATAGCATTTGCATTTAGCATTTACAAAACATTTGTGGTTTGTTTACAAATTCGTTTGACAACTGAAATTAAAAATTCGAGAAAACAAATGGAAGGATTTTAAGAAAACTTCGCTGCTTAGGACATAATATCTGACGGTCAGGAGATAATCTAACTTTTCCCGATTGGAAAACCATTCGGAAAAACCATTGCAAAGGGAACCCAAAGTGAAAACACGATTTCCACAATCTCTCATTGAACAAGGGATTGCAGTAGCTCTCTATGGGTTGGGATCGTCTGTGGAATAACGAAAATTGGAGACAACGTACTTATAGTATGGTATCAGCGCAACTAGAGCAAGAGTCTGGAATTCTTAGATTCTGATAATTCATTATTGGTAAAAACAAGTCGTAGCGCCCTTATCAGATACGTCTTGTACAATACAACGGATTCTAATAAATATTAGAATATTTACCAATAAGCACTACTTTTTTATTTATTCTTTTTTAATGAACTATCATAAAAAACTGTAACGATATAATAATAATTATTGCGATCGCCAATGTGTAATGTTGACTCATGTAGCCATAAGGGTCGGTTTTTGATTTCTTTTGCTGTTAACTGCAGCATTTTATCATAACTACATTCTTCATTAATTTAAAATAAAGTTCAGTTTGTTACAGTTTGAAATTTGGCGCCAAAATTCGAGAAATCTAGTGATAGTACATTCTCAAATTAAAAAAAAAGCTTCAAATCTTAAAACTTCATTGATCTTAAAAATGTAGTTACATTCCTCAGAAATGTACTATTCTCCCACCACTAGATCCCATATGAAATGTATAGGAAAAACGTAGCATTTGCTCCAAAAATGCTAAAATGCTGAAATGTAGTTTCAGTGAGGAAAGGCTATAAAATACATTAATACTCAATTTAACACACTATCGAAAACCATCGATGGTTTTAAACATAATATCGCTGACTATCGATGGTGCCGACTATCGATAGTTCTCCACCTCTAATCACTACCCCACAAAAGGTTTTTTGGGATTTTTAGTTCAATTTGTTGAATAAGTTCATTCGTGCATTTCAATGACCCGTTCATTTGAACTTGTTCAGAACGAAACGACACAACTTTTACAACAACGTGAATATCACAATCAAAACAAAGTCTTTTTTGTTAAAAAATTATAAAGAAAAAGCCTGATAGTCGCGCACGGCGCAAGTGTTGTGTTAACTTGCTGGGTAGACTTTTGCTCACGCCATGGCCCACTACAAGGGTGCAGCCAGCGAGGCTGGGAGAGCAGCGCAGCTGATGAAGAAGCGCGAAATACAACAACAGGAGATTGAGTTTCGGAAGAAGAAAATAGAGGAGGAGCTGAAGCTGGACAAGATTGAGAACAAGTTTGCAACGCACTACGATGCCGTGGAGCAGCAGCTCAAGTCGTCGACCATTGGTCTGGTCACGCTGGACGAGATGAAGGCCAAGCAGGAGGACATTGTGCGCGAGCGGGAAAAGAAACTGGCACAGAAGAAGGACGAAAAGGATCGCGAGAAACAGCGTGCCCTGGAAGCCATCCAGGCCGAGAAGAACAAACAGAAGCGGCAAATACAAGCCCTGTCTTTCAACTTGGACGAGGATGACGAGAATCCAGACGATAACGAAGACGATACCGAGGACACGTTCCAGAAGCCCATGCCAACCAAGTGGACCGAACTACGCAACGAAGAAGTTCCCATTAAGAAGAAAAAGATCTGTAAGAATCCCGATGTGGATACTTCGTTTTTACCAGATCGCGAGCGGGAGGAGCAGGAGAACCGACTGCGCGAGCAACTGCGCCAGGAATGGGTGATGCAGCAGGCGGAGCTCAAAGATGAAGACATCTCGATTACATTCAGCTACTGGGACGGATCTGGCCACAGGCGAAACGTGCTCATGAAGAAGGGCAACTCCATCTACCAGTTCCTGCAGAAATGCTTGGAGCTCCTGCGCAAGGAGTTCATCGAGCTGAAGACCGTGATGGCCGATCAACTGATGTACGTCAAAGAGGACTTGATACTGCCCCACCATTACTCCTTCTACGACTTCATCGTGACCAAGGCACGCGGCAAGTCCGGGCCACTCTTCCAGTTCGATGTGCACGACGACGTGCGCATGATTAGCGACGCGTCTGTCGAGAAGGAGGAATCGCACGCGGGCAAGGTGCTGCTCCGCTCCTGGTATGAGCGCAACAAGCACATATTCCCGGCCAGTCGCTGGGAGCCATACGATCCGACAAAGTCCTACGACAAGTACACAATAAAAGATAAGGATAAGGACAAGGGCAAAAAGTAAAATACAAATAAATATAAAAAGGATTGAGATGCGCAACTGTTTTCGAATGTTTGCGTTTTACAGCACTAAGTTTATTGTAACTGCTGACAGTACGGGTATTCCTGAAACAGATGACAGCTGAAATGTAACTGAAATAATAAAGACGAAAGCACAAAATAACAAAAGTATGAAAACTATTTCTTTAAGGAACTTCAAAAATAGGTTTCTTGCAGAATAACAGCTCTAGCTGCAATTCAATTCCTTTTCTTGTACTTAGCAGCTTTATCCATCAGAGATCAATAGCAATTTAACTCCAGTAAATAAATAATAATCAAACTATAAAAAGAAAACTTGGGAAGGAGAAAGCGTTTTAGATTTGGTTTAGATTATTTTTAACCAAATCTAAATCAGTTGACCGAACGACCCTTTTTGCCCACTGATTAGTTTTAGATTTCGTGAATAGCTGACAGCCTGAGCGAACAACTGATTGACAACTAAAAAGTATACAAAAAAAGGGCGTATGTGCCTAAAATGCCAGAAAAGAAAATTTATTATTATTATTAAACGAAAGTTTGCTCATTGAAAATGTTTTTATTGAATATCCGCAGATTTCCAATGTAAACAAACACCAACTGTCACACAGCTGTTTGAAACCAAATCGAAATCAAAACAAAATCAGTCTCAGAGCTGATTTCACGAAATTAATTAGTAAGACATTTCCCCAATTTGCTCTGGGCACAGTGAAAATTTTGTATGGAGCAACTGTGAACAGCTGACTGCGAAATCAAAACCAAATCTAAAACGCTTTCCGGAATCCCATTAATATAGAAGAACTAAATATTTGATCGAGCAGCGTACCAGTTTTAAAGTGCGGTTTACAGCACTGTTATTTTTACATGTCTGGCATTATGCAGCACCAAGCTATGGCAACAGCTGACAATCAACGCGGATGCCAATCTTTAAATAACAATGTTGGCGTCTCAAAACAATATTTTGTGTGTGGGCTTCAAAGCGCTTAGACGTTATCCGTATCAGTAGCTCCCCAGACGGGTAAGAACCAAATGCATGGGAATATTTAGCGCAATTTCAGCTGTTAGCTTAACAATAACTATCCATGCATGCATGTGTGTGTGTGTGTGTGGGTGTGCATTAAAATAAAAAAATTTAACGGCTACGTTTGTGTTGACGTGTGTGCAATTAGTTAAAGTGAGTTGTCATTTAAAAAATAAAAAAAGAACCACTAAAGTCTTAGAGATGATGAATATCATTCATGAAAACATACATACATATGTATTGCTTAAAAGTGAGCGGAATTTGTTTTTGTAAACTTGTTGCGATTTCCCCGCTTAGCTTTCTGTTTGACAGTCGGTCAAGAAATTGTTTTAACAAGACTAAAATATGCATATATTTAATTTATAAATTATTGTGCACTACAATTTATGAATTTTTATTATTTTTAACTCGTTTTAAAATCGAAGCAGCTGTTATAAGAAAAGAAACAATGAATTGTCAAAACACTTACTTGACCAACTGTTTGTTGTTTATGTGGCGTTTAAGCCAGAAGTTGACCACTCTTTGACCGCATGCAACGAACTTTCGTTTTCCGCTTAGATCAGCGAATTCTTGGCATTTCAAATTGCAGGCCAAATTGGGGGGATCGTAAAATCCGATAAGATTGTGTTTACGAAATGAATTTAGAGTGCTTGGGACAAGTGAGGGAATCAAGCTGGAAAACACTTTATGAAGTAGTTAATTATTGTTATTTTTAATTACAGAATTCGCGCGTTTGCCAGCTGAAACGCGTTCATTTGAAACACGGAAGAGTTAAAAACAAAGTTGAACATTCGAAATGAGATTTTTTGGCGGCATTGAAGGGTAAGTAAGGTCAATAAAATAGCTCCACATCGATTGTTTAAACGGCGCGGTGCTCTTGATTTATTAACTAACTTTATTCCATACAGTATACACACACATCAAGTGCGCAATTGATTAACAATGAGCAGATTATTAGGTGCTCGACAATCACTTATCAATGGGATCAACTTAGACCAGCCCATGTTATTGTTGTTTTTATCCACTATCTCAATTTATAATAACTATCAACATTATTCCGGCTTGATGAACTTCACCAGCTTCGTCTCCGGAATCCTCTTGTTCCGTGCGATTGTCCGCTGGCCATTCATGAAGGGCACCAGCACCTCGGGTATTGAGATGGAGTCGGCATTGCCTTTGTCGCTGCTCTGATAGGACTCAATTAGGGCGATCAGCAGACGTGGAATGGCCGTCGCGGTGCCATTGAGTGTGTGGGCGTGCACCACGCCCCCATCGCTGGCACTTTTGTACTGGATGTCCAGCCGTTTGGCCTGATAGTCCGTACAGTTGCTGCAGCTGGATATTTCGCCCCACATCTGGCGGCCGGGCATCCAGGCTTCTATGTCGTACTTCTGGTACGCCGGAGCTCCCAGCTCGCAGGGCGGCATGTCGAGCAGTCGAAAGTTGATGCCCAGTTGCTTAAACAGCGCTATCTCAGTGTCCTTGAACTGCTCCAGCATTGCCTCCGACTGCTCCGGCGTGGTAATGGCAAACATTTCCACCTTGGTGAACTGGTGCACCCGATAGATGCCCTTCTCCTCGTGCAGACCCGATGTCTCCGCCCGATAGCAGCGACTCACAGCGGCCACCTTCAGTGGCAGCTGCTGCTCCGCCAGCACTTTCCCGGCAAAGAATCCTGCCAGCGCCATTTCTGAGGTGCCCGATAGACACTCGCCCGTGTCCAGCTTGTAGACCTGTGTGCGATCGCCTTCGGTCCGCATTCCGCAGCTCTCAATCACTTCCCGGGGCAGAATGTCGGGCACGGAGATCAGCTTAAAGCCCTGCCTCGTCACAGACTCCAAGGCATACTGTATAATTGCCTGCTCCAGCATCGCCAGCTGCCCTGTCAAGTAGTAGCTCTTGTGCCCAGTATAGTTCCCCAGGTGGTCCATACGATACAGATTCAGGGCTCGAGCCAGCTCGGAGAACTCCTTGGCGCCCTGCTCGGGAAGTGGTCGGTGCTTATAGTTCGCCAACTCGCACGGCTGATTGCCATAGCTGAGCAGTCGTGGGTGCGTCGCATTGGGCAGCAGTTCCAGTTGGTCCTCCAGCTGCCGATGGATCTCCTTGTCCGCATCGACGCCGTTCTGCAACGCCTTCATCAGTTTGCGTATCAGCGGAACATTGTTCTTGTGATGCCGCAGCTCCACGTTCCGCTCCAGTTCATCGAGCTGTGCACTGGTTAGTGCTGGTGCTGACGCCGCCGTCGTTGTCGTGTCATGTGCCTGTGTTGTTGTCATTAGGCGCTCCATTGGCCTTTGCCGGCGCAACAACAACAACTTGCGCACATTTGCCAGCAGCTTCATATCAATTAAATTGAAATTGCTTTAATTAGTTCGCAGCGCAACCAACTCTATGATCTTTCCGTCTCCCAATCCGCACACGACACGCACTTCTTTCCCAACGCCTTGCAATTCACAATCAACAAACAATTAAAATTAGTTTATTGTGCAATGCGACCGGTTGATGTGTGCAAAGATATGGCAACACCGTGCCAACTGCAGACGGTGCTGCCAGCTAATCGCATTTTGTGACGTCGCATTTATTTTAATTTGAAATTGGCGCCAAGGGCTTGCTTATCTATCTCTTAATAGAAATATTCAATTACAATTTTTCTTTTTTATCAGCAATGCAAATACATTAAGTCATCAATTGAAGTGGCGATAACAATGGCATATGCCGTTCTTCCGTGTTGCAGAATGCACATGTATTTATCTCAATTGAGTCGTGTTTAGTTTGGCGTTGCACAAGCTGCAAAAATAACGGCAATTGAATGCGGGCTACAAATGCAGACAAGTAAAAATATATCTGCATCTCCATATATGCATGTATGTGTGTACATACATATGTACATATATTCTTATCTATTCAATTGCCAAATAGCCCGTATGAATTAGCGCCATTTCTTTTCCATTTACAATTGACATAAGAAAATTCACATATTAAGGTTAAAAAAAAAACAAGACTCTCTTTCTTTCTTTTTTTGTGTATTTAAGCAGTGAATTTTACCGTATAAAAAGGTACGGTTTAGGTACGTCCTAAAACAACTTTAGCGGTAAAAGGATATATTTCGGTTTTGTCCCTTCGGTTCAAGTTTCAGTACCGAAACCTACCGCTACAACAATACAATTTTTAAAATGTTTTGAAACAAAATATATACGGGATTGCCACAGAAATCACTTTCGCTTGAATTTCACTTTCACTTAAACTTCATACAAATTTAAGTGAAATTCAAGCGAAAACGATTTCTGTGGCACCCCAGATAAACAGATATATACGTAAATATAAACCTTACTTAAGTTTTAGGATTTATAATCGCATATTATATTTGTACAATGTACATACTGAAAACGACAAAATCATTTAAAAATTCCAGGGACTGCAAATAATGATTATTTATTTTTTTTTTAAATAAAAAAATCAGTCACTTATAAAAGATCTAGAAAATAATGGTTTGCACCAAAATGTTTAGTTTTTTACAATCTATGTATTTCCACCATGATTTTTATTTTTATGATTTTTACTTTTTTACTTAATGGTAATCATTATTTTTGAGTAATATTATAAAACTCAAAAATAATCATTATAAATGAGTTTTATTTTTTTCGCTGACTATACATTTTTCGATGTTTTTTCATGTTTTGATGCAAGTTTGAATGGATTATCGTACTCCGATAAAAAATAAATTATGCTGGGAGGTAGATATGGTGTCCCTTTATAGGGATATAAAATAATATTGGTAAAAATCTTAACACAGAAGCCGTAAATTACTTTTGAGTTTTATTTTAAGCGAAAAAAATAAAACTCATTTATAATGATTATTTTTGAGTTTTATGATATTACTCAAAAATAATGATCATCATTAAGGAAAAAAATTAAAAATTAAAATATAATCATTATGATGTAATTTTTATAATATAACTTATAATGATTACGGTCCCTGAAAAAATCTTTTGAAAAACATTCTGAAGCCGTTCCGTTTTCTTCAGTTTCGCGTTAGCGGCTTAAGTGTTATTTATATCCTGCTTTTAAGATATCCCAACCAATCGTACAATATCATAAAGTTGCCATAGGAACTCGTAGATTCTTTACTTTGTATTGTCTTATAGATCATGGACGAATGTTTATTTATTGAATATGTACTTATTTCTAATGCTATAAGAATATAATATACTTATAAATTATCAGTCAAAAATTAATACAGGCCTTAGCAAGGTTATCAAACTTAATTGCTTGTTAAAGATAAGCTTTCGTTTAGGTGTTATTGTGGTTTATGGTTCTTAAACTATAAAAAGAGAAATAATATCATCCCTTTTTAAAAATAAAAATCATTTAAATTTGTTGGTCAAGGCAATTACCAGACATACTGTATGGAAACTGTCTATAAATACGTACATATGTACATGTATTGTACCTATTCTTAAAATTGATTAATTGAATAGACGTGTTCAAACGTAGCATCCCTGCCCATTCTTCAATTTCAATTAGTTCAATTGACCAGCATTTAATTCGATTTAGTTGAACTATAAATAGTACATACATACAATACATAGGTATATACATATGTATGTATGTATTGTCCGCGGTCATGAACCTGAAGTAACAATAAGTGACGAGCACGAACGCAATGAATAATGTCTATACATACTTTATACTTATGTTGCAGCGGTGCAACGCACTCCCGCCTGGTCATCTGCGATGAGAGTGGAGAGTCTGTGGGCACCACCAGCGGACTGGGAACAAACCATTGGGGCATTGGCATTCCCGAGTGTGCCCGTCGCATTGCCGACATGGTGGAGCGGTGCAAGGAGGAGGCCAAAATACCAATGGACACTCCGCTGGCGAGTTTGGGTCTCAGTCTAAGCGGCTGTGAGCAGGTAGAGTTAAAGATTAGTGATCTCTGCATCACATTAAATGATTTCCTTCGATAGGAGGCCACCAATCGGGAGCTGGAGCAGGAGCTGCGAAACACATTCCCCAATCTTTCTGATAGTTATGCCGTCTCCAGCGACACAATGGGCAGCATGTTCACCGCCTCTTCCATCGGTGGCATGGTGCTCATCTCAGGAACGGGCTCCAATTGCCTGCTGCGTAATCCGGACGGATCCACAGCCAACTGCGGTGGCTGGGGTAATTTCCTCGGGGACGAGGGCAGTGGTGAGTACTATGCTATGTTACCTTCTCCTTCAGTCGTTATCAGTTGCTCGTAAGCAGCTTTTGATTTGCATTATTCCAATGAAACGACCCAGATTAGAGTTGACTGATAACATTTGATGGACATCTGATAATTGTTTTATTGTCATTCCCCTGAATAATTATAATTTTATGTGTTGCAGCCTGGTACATATCGTATCGTGCCATTAAAGTGGTTTTCGACGACATGGACAACTTCGAGAAGTCGCCGTATCCCATTGAGAAGATTTGGGCTTTGATTAAAGAGCACTTCAGCATTGAGACACGGTACGACATGCTGACACACTGCTATGCTAAATTCGACAAGCCCTTCTTCGCCAATCTGTGCAAGAAACTGGCACTGAGTGCTGAGAATGGGGACAAGCTGGCCTTGTCGCTGTTCCAAGAGGCTGGCGTGCACTTGGCGCGCATGATCAAATCGCTGTTGCCCAAGGTGAGCAAGGAATTGGTAAAGTCTGGCGAACTGGGCGTCGTCTGTGTGGGCTCAGTGTGGAGTAGCTGGAATCTACTGGAGCAGGCATTCACCCAAGAGCTGGCCAAAATGCCCCTTCCGTACAATCTCAATCTGGTGCGCATCACCAAGAGCAGCGCCTACGGAGCTTGCTACTTGGGAGCGGACAATGCCAAGGTCACTTTGCCACGCAACTACGCCGATAACTTCACGGTGCTGCACACCTTCGATTCCAGCAGTTGTCCCGTGAAAAACGGGTTGACGAACAAGACTTGTGACTGTTGACAAATCATACCTAGTATGGGACAGACACTTCGGAAACATTTCACTAAACATAATTTAATAAAATATATTCATGTTATATGTATCCATGTAATTCCAACGCCAAGAGAGAACACCAATTATTTTAAGGGTTTGTTAGAAATACGTATGAAAATTTTATTCGATAAAGTTCATTGTATTAGGTTTGTGTGTGGGCGTGTAATCAATTCTGTTACATATTTAAAGATGTACGTACATACGACATCGTACATACATACATAATATTTCTAAAATTCTCTTTATATGCGCTCTGTTTTATTGGCAGCTTCACATTTTATTTTGTTTTTCACTATTAATATTTTAGTTTTTTTTTTGTCAGTTTTCTTGAATGTTTTTCGTATTTAAAGCCAACTTATTCATATTTTGCCCATCTGTCAATTCTTTGGCTAATCTGATTCTCGCATAATTAAGCAAATTTTGTGTGAATTTCTATAATATGTAGAGTAATTAATTCAGATGCAGACACACATATAATATTTGAAATAGAACATAGAGAGAATGCAATCGATTGTAGCGTGGAATAAAGTATAAATCTATGAATAGTGTATATAATTGCTTGCATAATACAATTTAAATTTACATGGTGTATGTAAGGTATATACCACAATAAACAAAAAAAAGGAATAACAATTGTATTAAAATCGAATGTATTTCTCAGGCAATTTGTCGCAATATCTAAATCGCATGGATAGATGCCCGCAAATAGTTTGTGGATAGATTATAATTGTGGTTATAGTAAAGTGAGTGTTAACGTTTAGCTTAAATGCATCTTGATTATTCTCAATTGTTCATGCTCTGCCGCAACTTTTGTGGATCCTGATAGTGGGACGACGACGATATGACCGAGGGATGCTGTGGCGGCGGAAAACAGCGAACGTGCTCCACATTTGAGCCCTCACCGTCACCACCCTTTAGGTATTTGTTTAGAATTGAGAAAATTTGTGAGTTTAATACTTGGAAGCGTCTTATGCGATCCACCATCCGTTTCAATTGCTGCGAAAATAAATTGTGTGAATACAAATAGTACAATTAGTCAGCTGCAATCCACTTACAATGCCCTTGACATCCTCATCCTTGCCATCGACGCGCTGCACTCGCAAAATGTGGTAGCAAAAGTCCAAGGCTTCAAAGCGACGCTGTTGACCAAGCAGCACGATCATTACACAGCCAGCCCAGTTAAGACCCTCTCCGAACAACTCCTCGATGGTGTACTCAGTGCCGCGCACGGGAATACAGTAGACAAACTGTAAGGCGGACCAGAGCCGATGAAACTCGGAGCACTCGTCCACATGAATAATGCCATTGGCGGGAGGGGGACCACACCACACTGGATCATCCAAATAGCTCTTGACGCGATTTAGTATCACCTCGAAGATGCTCAGGCCGCAACAGAGACGCTCGCGGGTTAGCAGGTCTCCCTCTCGAGCAATCATTGCTTGCTGTCAATTCATAGATGAAATATTTACAATTTAATATGGCTCATAAGATGAATTCACTTTCTTACCTTGGCTGTGCCAATTTTCTCCACATTGGAAACAATTTGTAGATTGGCAAATTGAGCTTCAAGACGCTTTTGCTTGGCTTCAGGCTTTTCGTTCTCTGTAAAGCAAATAAAGTTTATTAGATCTGTTTAAAATGGGTGTAAAGTTTTTTAAGGCCACCTTTGCAGAATGGGCGTGGAAAGATGTTTTGGAAGAGCGCTGCGTGGAGCAGATCGCACACCTCCTCCTGCGACAAGGCCTGCTCGATCAGCAGGCAAAAGATGATGCAGTTGCCGAACTCTCGAAACGACTGGAACAGTTCAGTTTTTGTATCCGGATATTGCACAATGTCCGTGAGATGCGCCTGATAGTAGCTGAGGACGCCGGGAGAACCATACTCGCAACGTGGCAGCTTGCAAGACTTGGGCATGGCAATCATGAGCGTCTTGGTAAACTGCAGCAACGAGCCTTGAATAAGCGGCTTGACAATGTCCTTCAAAATAATGTCCATGACGACAGCGATGCCCTGGTAGCCCAACAGGCGACACATGGCATGGAAATGCGGTGCTCCCACGAAGCCGGTGTATTGTCCATATTGCGTGGAATAGGCAGCATTCAGTTGCTTTGAGCCCCACAAATAATAGTGTGACATCTGCGGTGGCTTCTCCCGCTGTATTGCCTGTGACGATGATAAATTGACCTTGGTGCGAATAAATCTGCAAAATACATTTGAAAGTCAATTACTCAAGCGTTAAAATGGATTTAGTAAAGAAAACTGACCGATTTGTGGCCGCATTGTAGCAATAATTGACCAGAAAGTCATAGTTCAATTCCACAAATACGTGCAATGTGATGCGACCATAAGGTGCCAGGACATTGTGATTAGCCTCTTTAACCATGCCGTCAAAGTTATCCAAAGCCAAATACTTGCTAAGCATTTTGTGGCAAATGCGATTAGCCTCCAGAAGCCCTTCAAGTTCCTGTAAGAGTAAACATGAAGACAGTTGAAGACACACAACTTTTGGTTTTCAGATCTTCTAAAGAACTTACCACAATTCCAGTGATGTCGGTGCCCTCAAAGCGACTGATGGCCAACTCGATGCTCTTGTGCATGTTTGCATTGATGCGTTGTGTGACCAACTTGTTTAGATCAATAGAACGACCTGAAATGCAAATAAAAACAATATTAGAAAACTTAAAAGTAAAAGATTACATGTTTGATTTCAGCTTTAAGATGGATGCACAATTTCTTGTTTTTAGCTGTTTTAAGAACCATAATAAAATAAGAACCACTGCAACAAGCGGGAAAGTCTATTCTTATGACTGCGGGTATGATGGTTTTTCGCGATTTGTAAAAGAACAAAGGGAACAAGCATTGAAAGCAAATTTGACCTACGTGAAGTCCTAGAAGTCTGAGTTCAAAATTTGGTCTAGCTTACAGAGACGGACATGGTTCTTACAACTCGGTTTTTGGCCCTGATCAAGAATCAATATACTTTATAGGGTTGGAGATGCTTCACTCTTTTTGTTACATACATTTCAAAGAATACAATAATCCCTTATCCCAATTTTTTAAGTAACAGGTAAAACCAAACAAATAAAACACGTAAATTATTTACATTGTCGAAAGAATTAATTGGCTAACTATATAGACGTTGCTTACCCAATAACTGAACGTGTCGTTGCTTTAGCAGCGTATCGTAGCGATTATTGCGTGGATATGATTGGAAGTTAAATCCGAGTACCTCGCACTCGAGCCGAAAACGTTTATCTAAGAAAATGCTGCAATTGTTTGAGAAGTTATTTGTTAATTGGCATTTAAATAACATCAGTTATTAGTTCGACTCACCTGCCTGCCAGCTGCTTGTAATGGGCGAAGATCTGTTCACTCAACTTGTAGACAAACTGGTCAAAGCATAAGTTGACCTCGGCCTCCACCTCATCGTAGAGGAACTGCTTGCGGAAGACAGTGAGCGCATAATGGGCTGAATCGTTGTACAAGTCCAAAGGATACAAGACGAATCTGCAATTGATTCAGAATGAGAATTAGAAGCTTGACAAAAAAGAACAAAAATTTCTAGATTTATGATAGGGAATAAGTCCATAAGAATTTCACGTCTTCGCAGGCTATATGATGCTTCGTCACTAGCGTGCACTTCCGTTTACAGTGGCACCAATTACATAATCTGTGAGATTGATTGAAATATTTCAAAAATGAGTAAACTATCTTATACAAAAAGTTGATCTCCGACCGGAAGCTATGCGATACATTGATGCTTTCATCAACATACTAGTTTGCATAGAAACAGACGGACTTGCCTATATCGATCGTTGTTATTAAGAATATATCTATCACAATGCACTTACTCCATCATCGAGGGCTCCTTGGTCTGCAGAATGTGATCGGTTAGAATCCACGGCATTGACATTTCAATGGGGAACTGTATGCGCTTCTCCATCGTTATCAAATCCTTGCATTCCTCGTTGTGCTGGTGCCGCACCAAGCACTTGTTCACCTTACGACCCATGGTCATTTCCAGATAGAACTCTCGATACCACAGCTGCGACAGATCGCAGCATTTCTGTAAGGTGTCGCTCAAGTTGAGCAAGTAGCTCCAATAGAAGGATGTCTTGTGGAACGTATCTATCTGCATGAGGCAGTTGCCGTCGATGTCCTTGCGGAGCGTACGCTTGCCGCCGCTCTTGTCCGCAATCAAGGACTCCAGCATGGTGCGCACCATGTAAAGCTGGGTGGAAGAGGGTCCCACGTTGAGCCGGGGCACGTGTATACGAAAGCCGCCATCTGGATCCTTTTTGCCCTTGGAAACAGGATCATCGGTGGGCTCGTAGCCCTTCTGCCAATCGGCGGATGTTTCACGCACCGACATGATGATGCTGCGAATAAGATCCTTCTTGTTCTTGACTGCCTTGCGCAGCGGTTCACGCAGTGTCAGTTGCACAAAGTCCTGCAGCTCAGAGTAGATGTTGCGTCGGATGGCCTCGCAAAGCACCGTCTCGATGCGTGCCATGAGCACCTGCAGACCCTTGATCATAGCGATTACCTCGATCAGTGCAAACTTCTCCTCAGACGTGTAATTGTATCGAGTGGCACGCTCATATTCCTCCGCCTCCACGGGACAATCCTTGTTCTGATGATGGTCTGTGGGATGGAGCAGCTTCCAGGAATACAGCTCGGTAACCACACTGGTCCATTCCGAGAGCAGCTGGAGGCCGCGAAGTGCCAAATCAGCGGTGAAGCGATTCTCGGCATCAGATGGATTTTCCTTGACGGTGGTGGTCACCTCATTGGTGTAACGTGCCAGCTCCGAGATGTACTTGACATGATCCTCGCGAATTTGTGGCAGATGTACCATTAAATCGGCCTGCGGGCTGATGGCATTCGAGCTTGACAGCGGCCATTTGCTGGAATCAAAGTGCTTGCTGCGTTTGATGTAGTTGAACGGGGCGATTTGCATGTCTCCAAAGAGGGGCACCACCTCCAGGTTCTTGAAGATTCGATCAATGCGATCGAGGCGTATCTTCTTCTTCTGATCCAGCTTGTTAATGTTGCAGGCATCGCTGTCCATGAGGAAAAGTCCAAAGCCCATGACTTTGACAAGCATATGTTTCTCCTCGGGCGTCAAATACATTTTCGTCTCAAACATGTGAACGCAGATGTTGACCACGTCCGAAAGCAAATCCTCGTAGCCCACGATCTTCTCCAGCGTATCCTTGACAGTGTCCCGAATTTTGTTTTGTGTGGCCAAGAACATGGACAGATTCTGTGACTCCTGCAGTGTATGCGAATCGGACATCACCTTCAGGAACTGCGCAGCTCGTCGATATGTGGAATAATCGTTTTTCACGCTCGACTTCATGTTCTTCAGCTCGTCAAGGACCGCAAACATATTTATAAATTTCCCAAGCGTCAAAAGATACGCCTCTGATACGAAATCCTTGCGTTTCTCGGCGTGACACAGACGCTTCACCTCTCCGGAGAATGCCTCAATTGCTTTCCGCTGGAAATACATGAAGTTGAGCAATTTGTTCACTTCCGGCGCAAGCACATCCACGGTCTTCTCATAGATCTCCACGCGATTTGGCTGCTCATTGGATTTCGGCTGTGGTATTGCCCGGGAGCAACACCTCCAGGTGTAAAGCATGACGGCATGCTTCTGTCCCTCGTCCAACAGAACGTTCTATGGCAACAGGAAGTGCAATTAGTAAGGTGTGTCATTTGATACGATAAGAGTTATTTTAATGATAATTACCAAATTTGCATGCGTAGTCGCCTCTTCGATGTATTTTGCAATGCCTGTAACAAATCCATTGCGGTCCTCGAAGTTTGTATCGAAGTTTGCCTTGTAGATAATGGAACAGGGCTGGGCCTCAATGCATGGCTGCTCATCGGGCAGCGGAATCTCGTCCAGCACTTCCACATTGGACAGAGCGTCGGCAAGTGTTATCTTTTCGGTCATGTTGATTTATTTGTCATCACTCTGACTATAACAACGGCGAAAGTGCAGATAAAATTGCACTCAAAGGCGGGGCTGAGCGCTCCCAGAGTCTCAGACGCAAGATTTTCACAAATACACAATAAAAATAGAGTTGTATTTTTGAGTTGTGTCGTTTCGTTCTGAAAAAGTTCAAATGAACGGGTCATTAAGATGAACGAATGAACTTATTCTTTCAATCATGAACTATATTGTTAATTCGCTCATTCGCTTTTATTCGCTACAAATGAACGATTGAACGTATTTAGAAAATTGAGGTAAAAATTCAAACTCTCTAAATGAATGGCTCAGAAAGAATCCTCCAGCACTATTTTTTACCACAGCATCAAGACACAGAAAAGGACGATTTTCTTATTCAAGATTTCTTAAGGTATTATTTTAAAAGTATCATCATATCAAACACTCAACACTGATTAAAATGATCACCTTCATATTATTCAATTTATGGTTTATTTTGGTTTTCAATAAATTCAATATTATTGCTAACTTATTGCTAAATAACTAAAAAGCAATAAAGTTCAAAAGAGTTAAAATATCATTGGCCCGATTTCTGCAAATAAGAAAAATAGCACGGCTAGCGTGAGGAGCAATTCTGTAGCTGTTAGCATTCTATATTTTTGGTATTTTTTTTATACCGTAATTATAATAAAATACCAGCAGTGTGCTCTTTTAGTGCTATTATTCTTCTGTTTTTTCATGTAAAGGAACGCTGTTAAGCTCAAAAGAGAGCTATTTTAATTATGTGCGTCAAGATAGCATCGGTTCTTTAGCAACGAAAAACGGAACTTGGTTCATGAGTCGGAACCAGTTATGAACATTCTCATTTTAAAACGTTTCTAGACCTTTAATCAATAAAGTAATGATGCAGAACAGTAGAAAATTAATTAAACTATAGTTTTAAGCAGTATTTTGGCCATTTCAGCTATTATAGTGGGAGTAACAAGTGAATAAAGAAAGTGAAAAAAAGAACATTTTCACCATTTCTTAAATTGCTAAGGACAGGAGGTCCGTGCGATAAAACCACTTATGCACGATCAAAGCCTACAATTTCATCTTTCAAATGATACAATTAAATTTAAAAAAAACTGATATGTTTTTGAGAAATTGTGAAATGAGCGAAGCTACCTCGGTGAAAGCCCCATACAAAATGACCGCCAAAATGTATGCCTTGTTTTCGAACCGTAATAGCTTATATCAGGACGAATGTGCGAAAACGCGGGACATAGCAAATTAAAGCTACAAGTTTGGGGAAGCTATTGCAATTAAATTTAGAGAAATAAACTGTACAGTTTTTTAGAAAATTAATTAATTGTAAATCAACCCCCACAAAGTTCACGAGCAAGAACTATCGAACTGGTAGCTCCAACGTGAACTGAACTACAGAGGAGGTGCCACCTTTCACAATTTCGTTGCTAACAAAAAATTTTAACGTGTGGATATGCACGGTATATGGGAGCATTGGCGTTAGTCGTACGAGCATTTTGCCGTTTGAATTATCAAAATAAACTGTCAGGTTACCGAGAAATTTGCATTTTTGTATTTTTACACTTTTCCAAAAACAAACATGCACAAAACAACGTGGCAGCATATGTACATAAAGAGAAATGATGCCACCTTTTTTGTGTCTAACAAAAAATCGTTGCTAACAAAATATTTTAACGTGCGGATATGCACGGTACCACAAAAAACCTCTTTACGAGGTAAAAGTCTAGTGACGAAAACATTTTCATGCCCCAAAATTTCTGATATCCAATTTTGTGACGAATAATATTAAGTTTTACATATAAATTATTTTAAGCAAAATTTTGGCACTCGGCACATTGCGCTAAAATGTATCAATTCTTCATACCAAATAAAACTCATTCACTGTTTTGCGCAGTGCCGAATGCAAAAATTTTGCTTAAAATAATTTATATGTAAAACTTAAAATTATTCGTCACAAAATTGGATATCAGAAATTTTGGGGCATGAAAATGTTTTCGTCACTAGACTTTTACCTCGTAAAGAGGTTTTTTTGTGGTACCGTGCATATCCGCACGTTAAAATATTTTGTTAGCAACGATTTTTTGTTAGACACAAAAAAGGTGGCATCATTTCTCTTTATGTACATATGCTGCCACGTTGTTTTGTGCATGTTTGTTTTTGGAAAAGTGTAAAAATACAAAAATGCAAATTTCTCGGTAACCTGACAGTTTATTTTGATAATTCAAACGGCAAAATGCTCGTACGACTAACGCCAATGCTCCCATATACCGTGCATATCCACACGTTAAAATTTTTTGTTAGCAACGAAATTGTGAAAGGTGGCACCTCCTCTGTAGTTCAGTTCACGTTGGAGCTACCAGTTCGATAGTTCTTGCTCGTGAACTTTGTGGGGGTTGATTTACAATTAATTAATTTTCTAAAAAACTGTACAGTTTATTTCTCTAAATTTAATTGCAATAGCTTCCCCAAACTTGTAGCTTTAATTTGCTATGTCCCGCGTTTTCGCACATTCGTCCTGATATAAGCTATTACGGTTCGAAAACAAGGCATACATTTTGGCGGTCATTTTGTATGGGGCTTTCACCGAGGTAGCTTCGCTCATTTCACAATTTCTCAAAAACATATCAGTTTTTTTTAAATTTAATTGTATCATTTGAAAGATGAAATTGTAGGCTTTGATCGTGCATAAGTGGTTTTATCGCACGGACCTCCTGTCCTTAGCAATTTAAGAAATGGTGAAAATGTTCTTTTTTTCACTTTCTTTATTCACTTGTTACTCCCACTATAATAGCTGAAATGGCCAAAATACTGCTTAAAACTATAGTTTAATTAATTTTCTACTGTTCTGCATCATTACTTTATTGATTAAAGGTCTAGAAACGTTTTAAAATGAGAATGTTCATAACTGGTTCCGACTCATGAACCAAGTTCCGTTTTTCGTTGCTAAAGAGCCGATGCTATCTTGACGCACATATTTTAATTACTTGTGTTACTAAATATTGAATGCCTAAAATGAACTAAAGTGAACAACATCGTCTTTGGTTAGAAATTAAAAACGGTTTAGATTTTATATTTAAAAATACAAAACGACCACTGTTAATAACATTACTGTTCGGCAAAATGTTAAGTGTGCTGATGACAAAACCATAACATACAACTAGGGGGTGCTGTGTTTAATGGCTGTTCCGTTTTATTTCGTGAATGTTTTTTAAATTGTTGAAATCGAGATAAAATTCGAAATGTGGAAGACCCAAGACAAATAACGCAGTGCTGGAAATAAGTTAAACAAAAACAACAACCAGAAGTGCCCTAAACAAATAGTGCCAGCCGCCCCCAACGAAGTGAAAAAGCCACATAGAAAAAATTCAGTGTAAGGGACGTTGAACAGTGCGACTCTGTTGCTGTTGGTGCCTAGTGAGTGGTGGTGTGCTGTGATGTGGGGTGGGTGGCAAGTGTTATCGCCTGTGCTCGCTATCGCCCACAAATAGCCAGCAGCGGCAACTTGCTCCAAATTTCTGGGGCATGCGCAGTGTGAACAAATTCGCTCATTTGTTCGCTCGCTGGTTGCCCAAACAGGATATTTTATTATACTGAAATTCATACCCACACACACACACACGCACGCACACTTGCACACGTCCATATGTGCGTGCTGCGCTGCGCTCTGCTAACGTAGGAGTAGCGCAGGAAATTCGCATATTCAGGCCAAAAGCATTGCGCTCGTAGTAAAACGCGTCTCATAAGCAAAAGCTCCGCACTGCCATTCGGACGCATTCCGTTGCCTGCTCCCACACACACGTACCACACTCGCACACACATACAGCGCGCACACATACCAGCATATATGTACGTGCATACATACATGCATTCACATATACACGCGCAAAAATCAATTAAACGCAGCGAAAGAAAAAATAAATTCGGTAAAGTTAAAAGGATTTTGGGACTCATCGCGATTATTCGCGCTGTTTGGCAAGGCGCTGCCCGATTGCCCGCATAAAAAATAATGTTTAAATTGACTGTGAAATGTGTGAAAGCAAAAGCTCACAAGTTACGCAAAAAATGCAGCAGCGTCGCAGTCGCAACGAAAGCAGCAGCAGCAGCAGCAGCAGCAGCAACGAGCAAAATGTGAAACGGAAACGAGCGAACGAGCAGTGCTAAAGTGCAGGGATAAAAAGATGCGTCGTCGTACCATTGACCACCGAATCAGCAATTTGTCATTAACGCCTAAGCCAACTGCAGCAACTGCAACTGCAACTGCAACATAGCCCCAAAAGCCTCGCCATCTGCACCTGCCGCCATCAACGCAGTCACCTGCCGGCATTCCTGACGCTGCCGCTGCCGCTGACACTGTCGCTGCCGCTGACGTTGCTATTGTTCCAGTTCCTGTTCCTGTTCTTGTTGCTGTTGTTGTTGTTCTTGTCAGTGCAATTTTTGTGATTTCATGTTCTCATAACTGAAACCCCGTCGTTGTCTGTAATGCTTTTGGCAACGTCAAACATCATTCAGATAATATCAGGCAGCATCCTTCAGCACCAGTTGTTACCCGGGATACAGGACAGGTGAGTCTAACTCCAAACTGTGCAGAGTCAAAGAATGGCATTAGATATGCTGATTGAAAGCACAATAGTTGTTCAAGTTATTATACTTGTTATCAAGAAGAAGCTCAGGATGTTGTAGTAGAGCTTTGATAACGCTCTTGAGAGCTCTTAAGAATAATATTTTGCTGGCTTAATTGGATACTTGTAATACCTAAGCGCAAATACAAATTACTGTACTTGAGTTGCCTTTTGTAAAAGAGTAAGGTATTTATTCTTAAAGCTATTTTTATTTTGTTTATTTATCAATTTGTGTTTATTATTTATATGCTTTACGAGCTTACTGAAATTTGAAAATTCATTGAGCATTCTAAATTGCAACAAAACACAACATTTAAAAAACGCTAAAAAATTTCTAAATTATTCGTTTATTTTAATACGAGGTAAAAGTCTAGTGACGAAAACATTTTCATGCCCCAAAATTTCTGATATCCAATTTTGTGGCGAATAATATTAAGTTTTACACATAAATTATTTAAAACAAAATTTTGGCACTCGGCACATTGCGCTACAATGTATCAATTCTTCATACCAAATAAAACTCACTCACTGTTTTGCGCAGTGCCGAATGCAAAAATTTTGTTTTAAATAATTTATGTGTAAAACTTAATATTATTCGCCACAAAATTGGATATCAGAAATTTTGGGGCATGAAAATGTTTTCGTCACTAGACTTTTACCTCGTAAAGAGGTTTTTTTTATGGGATATCAGAAATTTTTGAATAAGATATCAGAAATTTGGAAATTGCAATATTTTTTGTCAACTTTGATTTTTGTTTGTACAAGCTAAAACAAATTTTTTGGCGACACTGGTCCCCTTTACAAACACACATGCCCAGCGCAAAAGCTATCAGCACTCTTAAACTCTGGGTGCTATGACACTTTGCTGCTGCTGTCCTTTTCCACACTCTAAGTATATTCAGCTAACAGGTAATTTCCATTACGCTGCAAGCAGTGCCTGAGAGCCCTTCGAAATACCTTTTCAATGATATATAGATCGCATTTGTAGCTTCTTTCGTTTGGATGCTATGGGGGTTTCAATTTTAGCGGTTTTTAGCGATTTCCCGCTAAGCTAGCTATTTTTCGAAAAAGTCGTAGAGCAAACGTTTCTAGATTTTTTAACAGGAACAAGTCTTAATTTAAACATTTAAGCTTAATTAACGATTTGATCCAAACAAACAAACTGGCTGCTATGACACTTTGTTGCTGCTGCCCTATTCCAATTCAAAGTAAAACGTATATATTCAGTTAATAGGTTATATCTTCCAAACCTATTGGTAAAATTTTTTGTGTCATACATCAAAAAACGAGAAATTTTACAAGCTAAAATATATCAAAATTTAAAAAAAATCGTTAGCGGCGTTTTCTCAAAAACCGCCAAAATGTGGGGGAAAACACCTTATTTCACCTGTAGCAATTTACCTGTGTACTTTAGAAAAAAAGTTAAAAGGTATGCATAACAGCCCTTCAAAATACCTTTTCAACAATATATAGATCGCATCTGTAGCTTTTATCGTTTGACTGCTATAAGGGTTTAAATTTTAGCGGTTTTTAGCGATTTCCCGCTAAACTAGCTATTTTTCGAAAAAGTCGTAGAACAAACGTTTCTAGATTTTTTAACAGGAACAAGTCCTCATTCAAACATTTAAGCTAAATCAACGATTTGATCCAAACAAACAAACAAACAAACAAACAAACAAACAGACAAACTGACTTTTCATCTCAATTTCGAAAGGCCCCTAAAAATTTCAAAATTAATTATCTTTCGAACCAGTTGTCCGATTTCGATGATCGAGGTGTCATTCGACGCGTATTTTTGATGAGAATTGTATAAAATTCAACAAAAATTCAAAAAGGCTCCAGCGGCCCCATTAGCTCCAATAATTTAAATTTTTTCCCTCCCACTTACACCTGTTTATCTCACGAACCAGGTGAGTTTCCAAAAGTCTTAGTATGCACATTTGTAAGTTAAGTTGATACCTTTCGATCGGTATATAGCTCGACCTGATCGGACAGTCATAGCAAATCTTCCATTCTTCCTGTGTATATATGCTAGTCGCCTTCGCACCCTTCGTGCTGCTTTCGTCACTATCGCGGACTACCGTCCGCAGTGATTGTTAGTTGGAATTCAACCAATGTTTTCTCAGTTGTCAGTACTCACTGTACCGCTGAAACATTACATGTCTATGGCCATCTGAAAACTAGTGCTACTCGTATTAAAAGCAAAACATCAATGACTTTAATTTCAGCTAGAATTTAACAAAAAAAAACGAGCGGAAAATAAAAGAAAATACAATGGGGGCTGGAGAGAAAACATTAACCGCGACATTAACAATAAACGAAACATTTTTCATTTTCGGACTTTTTTTAGCCTGCCTCGTTTGAAAAGAGGCGATAGAAAACTACCCCACAGTCCAATATAGAACATGACAGAGAAAAAGTTAAGAGCTTTGCTCCAAATTGTGGAGGCAAATAAAAAACCTAAAAATCATTTCGACAAAGCACCAAAAATTCTAAATTATTACAGCAAAAAGTTCCGAATCAATGGTGAGAGAAAATCGCAACCACAGCTTAATTACTATTCCCTTGCAAACATTTTTTGCATCAAAGTGGAATTTACCGAAAAATGTGTTAAATTATTTTTTAAGCAAATGTTATTAGGATGCTAAAATTTGCAATAGTTGTATTGATTATGTACTATAACTTACAACTGGTTGAAGCAACAGCGTAGTATATTTTTGAATCTGTCTTTTTTGAATAAACTGAAACTTTTAAATAGAAATTAATATTTATATTGATTTAAAAAGTTAACTGACTTGATGTATGTGAAAATCCAAATCTACAATACCCTTTAATAAATTGGGAGTTAGAGTAGAATCGTCTAGCCATAGCAACCTCAAGGGATGTAGCCATACCAACAGACAGCGTGTATTAAGACAAATTGGTCAAATTACTAAGTTCGACTTTTGCTGCTAATTATAATTGTTGCTGGGGCTTCGGTTACTATTTTGTAGGTTTTTCCGCGCCCTTCCGCTTGCATACAATTGCGATTGCCCAAAAATTCACCGTTTGCGTTATATTTGTCTGATTCCTCAAATTCCCCAAAGGGCCAACGCTGCAGACACAGCGTACGGTATAAAGAGTTAGTGTATGAGGTGCGAGGAGTTGCTGCAATCATAGTTGAGTGTGTGGGAAGACGGTGTGTGACGGTCGTGTGTGCGATGGGTGTGCCACTGGATGGTGATGGTGGTGGTTTGTCACTTTGCTTTTTCGGCTGTTGTGACACTCGAGCTAATGTCTCTTTTTGGCTGTTAAACTTCAATATAATCGATATAACATAAGCTGGCAAGCTAGTCTTTGCTCAATAGACCCTAAATATAGTTTGTGTATTTTAATACGGTCTTTTCAGATACTTTTTAAATTTTAAGATATTCAAGCGCTTGATAAGTTTAATATCGTATTTGTGTTGCCTCGGTTTCTCATGATAAATGATTTGCAATTTCCGTGCATGGAATGGCATTTTGTCACTCATTTATGCACTCATTCATCCACTCACCCATACGTACATTGTATCTTGGGGTGTGCGAAAGCGAAATCATCGCTTGCGGAATTTGTGATGTCATAAAAATAAATTTTAGACATGCGTAGACATTATGTTTTTTGCAGACACTGTAGTTGTTGTCGCTGTTTGTGCTGTCGATGTTGTTGTTGCACCATTAACACCCAGCAACATCTTTCTTGTCTGATTGCTACACTTTGTCGCGATGTTGTCGCTGTGACACAAAGTATCTTGTAGTTGCATTTGCATGTCACTGCCGCTGCTGGCAATAACTCGCACAAACACACACACACATACGGAGAGACACACACGCACACTATTAGAGTCTCTATTTGTGCCTGCATAGAAATTATGAACTGAAAAAATGTTGCATACCGCCGGGCGCAGCTGAAGTTCATTGAATGGCGCTGGCTTTGTTGCAAACGGAAGCTGCTGCACAGTCAGTTGTCAGAACGCAGCTGGACTCATAGATACTCGCATATTCATAGCTGGGATGGCCTTAGGTATGGCATGCGAGCAACACATTTAAATGTCCTCTGCACGATTGCAACATTTCTCACTGCAAACTACTGGGAGAATGGGGAGCAGGAAGTCGGGAGAAGAAACGGGGAGTAGTCAGTCTCTGGACAAAGTGTTTTATGGCAACAAAATCTCGGTTGAAGTCGTGGGCAAACTGCCAGCCGCAGCTCCATTGGCCCAGTTCGTCGTACGTGTCTGCCATGACGTTGGCGACGATGAGGACGACATCATCACAGACGTGGCAAGCATTTGGCAACTGATGCTCAGCCCAGCCCAGACCAGCCCAGCCCAGAACTCCTAACTTTTGCTGCTCCAACTCCTGCATCTGTTTTTAAGCTACTTAATTAAAAATTCTTTGACTGTGATTTTTTCCATTTCGTTGGCATTGCGGTCGCAAGCCTTTTGACAAAATCATATGCAGAAACTGAAACTGAACATGTCCTTTAAGCGGCTAAGCCTCTGCAGTGTGTATTTGCTTGTGTGTGTGTAAGTGTGTATGTCTGGGGATTTGGAGCGCTAATAACTTCAGTTCTAAGAGAAGCAAAGTGTGTATGCAACAACATGCAGTTAAATTTATCTAAACAGTTGCACAAGTTCACAGCAGCTAAGTTGTTTCAGCAGCAAAGAGTTTTCGTCCTTTTCCACTTCTCTCACTCTGTTATTGCAGTCAGCCAGCTGCAAATGCTTTTTAATTAAAAATTATATCAACATTCATTGCTGCTGACATTCACAATGGCAACTGTTTGGAGACGGGGCGTATCTGTTGGCTAGATAATAGTTGTGGCTGATTCCATTGTTGTGCAGCTGTTGTGGCATTTAAAGTGTTAAACATAGATACAAGAGCCCACAGTGTAACATAATAATAAGTAGACCATTGAAATATAGCGAAAGGATTTAAGTTTAAAACAAAACAAGCTTAAAAGTTGCCCCGTTATGTTTTCGCGATCAAATGTCAGGCCTGTACTAAGCTAGCTGGAATTGAATTTATGATGTAGCCAGTTAATAGAATAGCTCTTTGCTTGATAACATTTGTTGATTTATTGAATATGAATGGAAACATTCAAGCCAGGTTTTTTGAATATTTAATATTTATATTAATATAATTTATTATGTTTAGTATATTCGATAGTGACGGGATAAGTCATTCGTCTAAGCGATAAGTACAAGTTATTAAAATAAATTATAAATTGTCTAGCTAACGCTTGGCTAATTTTATTGAAGTAGTATCACACTGCTTTAAGGCCCTATTCTCCTTTTTTGAAAAAATTCTCATTTGAAAACGCAAAAAGATATTTGAATTTTGTTTTTTTTATTGAATTAGTAATGAATGAAAGAAAATAAAAAAAATTTTTCGCCGCGATACGAGGGCTGTTCAAAAAGTAATGAGACTTCAAAGTTGGTAATGCGAAAAAAAGGTGTCGTCACGGCGGCCACGATTCCGGGTCTCCGGAGCGTCGGAAATGATAAAAAAAAACGGGGTTATAATCAGTATAGATGTAATTCTGGCCCGTAGTAAAACAAAAATTTTGCGATTTTTTTTGAGAAAATGGCGGCCATTCAAAAAAAAAATTGCTATTTGGACCCATTTTTTTGTAGTTTAGTGTAAAAAAAAAATAGTAAAAAAAATCGCAAAATTTTTATTTTACTACGGGCCAGAATGGTGACAATTCTACGTCGATTAAACTTTGTTTCATCCAAATCGGTTCAGTAGAACTGGCGGAATCGTGGCCGCCAGCTCGAAAAACGTGGTTTCGAGATAAACGCGTTTAACCCATTAACGGCTAATGGGTATTTAAATACCCAAAAAAGTTTTGACACTTTAAAAATTCTAGCTCGGGGCATGTGAGAGATATCGAGGCAAAATTTATTTCATAGTAAAGAGAAATAATAAAAATATGAGTATAAAATTTGAACAGTTTAGTTATCCTTGTTATACTTGTAGTTTTTTACAGGTGAATATCTAGCTATTTTTCTGCATACAAAATGTTATCGAAAATAGCTGAAAAATGTATGGAAATCGAAAAAATTAAATTTGAAGATAAAAATTTTTTTTTTGTTACTTTTAACTTTTATGGTCTTCTAGGCACACATTTCCAAATTTCGTCGAAATCGTACCAGCCGATCTATGGGCAGCCATTAATGGGTTAAAGTTTTGACTTCACTTGCATTAACATTAACATTGCTGGATAAAAATGGCCATACCTCCTTAAGTATTTCGAATTTCAAAAAATCCTTTTAGGGGCATATTCACAACTACCCAATCTATAAATAAATGCAAAAAAAAAAGTCGAAAAAAATTTTTTGCTGAAAGAGAATAGGGCCTTAACATTAACAACATTCAAATGTTTGTTTTTTCAACCAGGACAAGGACCATTTAAAAAGGATAAAATTGTATACTATGTACATTGTAAAAATATATTCGATTACGAGATACCCCGGCCCTAAGTACCGATTGGGCATTTTCTGAATTTTTTTAAGTCAGATGATTTTACACCAATCCACACTGGGCCGAATTGCCGAATAAGTGGCATAAAGTCGAAAATTGCATATATCGAGCTGAAACTTGGCATATTTATTGAATATACCACTCTAAATATTTAAGCAATATTTTGAGTCAGCTTGACCACGCCTACCCCGACTGCCCATATAAGACAACATGACGTATACGTGATTTAAATTATATTTACATACAAACAAGCACATCTAGAAATTTAAGCCATCGGAAAAGCCGCAAAAAGCCGCAAACCGGATTGTTATTATATTTTTATGAATAGGTTCTACTTTTTTTCAACATACATTACACATCGCAGAAATACGCAGAAGACTTTTTTTTCTCTACAGAAGACGAACACTTTAGGTAAATTTTTTCTTATTGAACAACACAAAACAATACACATATTATCACAAATAACAAGTTTTGACACAAAATCTTTTCATTCAACTCCAATTTACATACCTCGGTCTTCAAAATCCATTTTTAATAATAACCAATTTGCTTATCGTGTGGAATTGCCAAGCGCACAAAGTCAACAAAAGTTTGCCGCCAATTTTGTCACAAAAGTCAGCTGTTTAATCGGCTGACTTTGGAGCTTGATAAAAAATGCCAGGGTTGCATTTTTAGCAAAAATATTTATTGATGCTTTCTACAGAGGGAATCTAGTATATATATGTTAAATAAAAATGTAGATTTGCTTCAATTAAATTTTCGACTTTATGCCACTTATTTGTCAATCCGGCCCAGTGTGCAATCGTATCAGTCAATAGCGTTTTCTAAAAGAAAAAAGTTTGGGCTTAGTGAGAAAGATTATAATAACATTGCAAAGCAGGGTTTAAAACCGAAACGAATATCGGTTTCAGTTACGGTTTCGGTTACGTTCGCATTTAGGGTATCGGTTACACAAAATCTTTGAATAAAGGTTTCGTACCGGTGAACCGGTATTTGTATGTTTCGGTTTCGAAGCACCGGTATAGTTTCGGTTCACAAGTATGTATATTAATAATCATTGCATGAAAAACAAAACCGAGCATCAATGACTAAACCGAGCTGTTCTGAATTCCACTTTCATTTTTGTTATCGATACCAACCTTTGCAATCGAAAGCTGCTTGAATAACTAAATTGGACAACAAATTAGTAGTCTAATTTAGCTTCTATCTGCTACATTCAACCTGAAATATTTTAAATCGATTTTCAAAAAGAATTTTAAATAAATCTAATCGTATTTAAGATACAAATTGAAGCTTGAATGCTTTTATTTTTGAATTGATGACAGCTCTGGTTCTCCACATTTGGATCATTTGCTTCGTGTCAATATGAATATGCACATTCACAGGTCAAACAGGTTGGCCTGCAAGCAAACAATATTTAAAGCTGATGGCATTTTGAAAAATTAACTTAGCTTGTTGTTATTTGAGCAATTTCTTCCTCATCATGACAGCTGATACGGTCGATGACTTACTGCTATCGAAACGTTTTCGAAACCGAGTTCGAAAAGTAAAAACATGTTAATTTCGTTCGGAGTTCGGAACAGCAAATAGTAAAACGTTCGTTTTCGTTTCGTTTTTACTTTTTGAAAACGTTCGGAATTCAGAACAGGCCTAAATATAATAATAATTAAAAAGGCATTACATTCTTAATAGTTTATTCACACATTTATTTCAGATATTCTTAAATTTTAATATTTTATTCAACAAATTTATTTTATTTGCGCTTATACAGTCCTATGAAAATTCGATCATGAATATCAGAAATAAAAATTCAAAATAAAACGTAAGAAGATTAAAATCAAAAATCAAAATGAAAAATTAAAAATACATTTTTTTTGGGTGTAAGAAAAATCAAATTTAACCCTTATAAATGAAACGGTTACTTAACGGTAATTTCGGTTTACACAGTTTGGTTTAAAGGTCTCGGTCAAATTAAAATTTTTTTTTCGGTTACGTATTCAGTTATGGCTTTAAGTTTTAATCGGTTTTTACCGGTTTCGGTTAGGGTTTTAATCACTGTTGCAATGTATATTTTTTGGTATTATAATAAAATTATCTAGATTTTTTTTAGGTTTGGTTATGACATATAAAACAAGACCCTATTTGAAACACTTGAAATATTATGTCATTTAAATTTAACTTTTTGCAGAAACAATGCTTTTATATGAAATCATCCATAAGCAATGCAGAAGCTGTAAGAAACATA
Organism: Drosophila recens; assembly: GCA_037043495.1. Classification (NCBI taxonomy): domain Eukaryota; kingdom Metazoa; phylum Arthropoda; class Insecta; order Diptera; family Drosophilidae; genus Drosophila; species Drosophila recens. Next base: position 20,691 of record JBAMBJ010001502.1, on the reverse strand, counting down.
TGTACTTATTCAGTACAACCTACTGCACATACATATTTGTCTACTCACTAAATTTAGTGCTTCTAGTTCTTCTCTTTCTGTACGTAGCAGTATTAATTGTATTGGTTCTGCCTCGTCTCTAATATCTATTATGAGGACCGTGACTCAACCGACATTCGCTGTTAATAACATAATGGGTTTCGCTGTTGTAATAAATATCTATACAAAGCTGACCTAGAGGTGAAATTTTAAGTAAAAAAAACATTTTTTGTTTTTTGAAGTATATGATTTAGATTTGATGCAAACAGGTGTGAGTCTATGCAAAATTTTACGACTACATTTACTATATACGCCGACAAGTATGTGAATAAAATAAGTATATTCCGAGTTACTATGCAGAACTGTATCTGATTTTAATATTTAAAAACCCAAAACCCTCGCACAATTCGAGAGCTGGATAAACAGCGCATTATCAGTGCGCTACTTTATATATTTGTGTATGGTATATAATCGGACTGCTCTTCGATATGCAAGTGCTGGATGACACATTGTGGAGGGGGCTTTGGGTTTGGGTCTGTCTAACTATTCAAATGTCCAACTGCTGCGATGGTTAACAGGCAAATGCATATGACACGTGTCAGAGCAGTCGGTTGTTGAGTGTTGGGGAATGTTGTTGGCTGCCAACAGTGTGGCAAAGCTTCATTAAGTTGCACACTCGCTGCTCATCAACACTCTCACTGACAGCAGAGAAGCTTGTAAATTGCGTTTGCCTGCTGACAATTAAGTGACAGTAAATACTTTCTGATGAGTTTGGCAGGATCTAGACAGCTTGAGTTTAACTTAAGTTCCCCTCACTTAAATTTTGCAACCCACTCAAATATAGCAATTCACTCATTGACTTTTTCTCTCTCTCTGTCTCTGTCTTTTGCAGCAACCTATACGAGCAACGAATATATTGAACTTGCATTTTTTTATACAACGCTTAATGAATTATTGTAAAATTAAGAGACGATAACTTTACACTAAATGTCAAGACGGTCACGCCCCTTGGCGCATTGCTTGAGACTTCAGCCAGGGCCACAAATGCCCCAACTGTAGCAGCAGAAGAAACACTTTTCCCACAAGGATCCCCACTCATAAATGCAGTGGAAGAAGAAGTTTACTCGATTGAAAGCAGCTACTGGAAATTCGCGTGTGCGAAGAATGCTTTGTTGTGGACGTAGAAAGGTAAGTCAGATTGATGGCAGTACAGGTTGAAAACATAGCATTTTCAACCGATCCAACAACGAGACAATGCAATTCTTTTTTTACTTTTAATGAATACTAAACTAAATCCAAGTACAAAAGTGTTGATCAAATTTAATTGATATAGAAATATATGCGTTGTTACTCTATGTTATAAAGGAGTAGGTTTCTTTAAACTTCGCCATTTATGCAGAATTCAATTTTAAAGAAAATGTGTTAAAAAGTGTTCAATTAATCAAAAATCACGTTGAAATTGACCGACTGTATTGCAAAGTAGCTCTATGTAGAAGAAATGAGTGATATATCTCTTGATGAGGACTACATTGAAAATCACACAGAAAGTTGTATTTATATTCTTGAGTACCGTCAATATCAACACCTGTGAGACTTTAGCATCATTTAAGTTTCACCAGAAATATTTTTGATTTTTTTGAATAATTTCTGGGCACTTTTTTACTTACCTTACTTTTATCTTTTAGTCAGTTAACTGATCCCTTAACTATAGGTTGCAAATCATGTCCTAATATATTTTACTTAAAGATTATATGGAACAAAAGTTTTGTAAAATTTCGAATCCTTTTGGTTGAGGTGGAAACTCTTCAGGAAAGTTTTGTGAAGAAAAGTAAATATTAGTTTAGTTGAAATATTTTTGTAGATGCTGTTAGTAAAGCTAAGCAGTTGAGAGATAAGTCAATATAATTTATATTAATTGTAGTTAACTTTAGCAGCAGGGGAATACTCCTAATCAAACCAAGAGGTAAATATTTTTAGTGAATAAATTCAAGAGAGTTAATTACTATGTTCATGCTTTGTTAATTTATGTTCTACACTTGACTCTCAATATACCTTAATTGCAAAATGTGATTTACCTTTTAACATTTTTTGTTCACCCGCCTGCGTAGGGCGTATGGGCGTGGCTATGCCGAGTATACCAGTGTACCTGATGTTTGGGCTTTAATGCAAGCGGCAGACACGAAACTCAATTACATAGGAATACATACATCGTGTGTATGTCTGCATGTAGTTGGTTGAGGGGCGGTATGTGGGCGGGTCTGCGGTTAAGTGGCGCCCTCTATTGAACTTAAATTGGATATACCACGAAATTTAATGCAATTCTTTGGTTGCACTACGTAAATTGAGCGACCTGAGATGAGGAACTGAACTTCAATCAGTGTGTTTAATCAAGGGTTAAACAAGAAAATAAACGAGTTGCTTAATTGCAATTAATGCCCAACACTATGGTTAATTGCAAGCTTTCGTAATTTTTCACACCTTTGAACATCATCAGAACCACAATCTGGACTGTAATCTAGGTCCATTTACGCTGGCCAAGCTCATAGTATTTTTTAATTAAAGCACTTCTCAAAGGTTTTTGCTAATGCACCAGCAAGCATTAGATTCATCTTTATATGGGGTACGGCAGGCGCTTTTGTTGTCACTTCATCAACTGATTTTGTCAACTTTGAGCAGCTGAGCGACGCCAGCTGAAAACAGCAACAAAGCCAAAGAGTGGAAGTGGGTGTTGGTGTTGTTGTTGATGTTGATGTTCTTGCTAGTGGTGGCAGTGGCTCACCTGAAATTGTGCCAACTTAAAACTAAGCAATGGCAATCCCTCTGACTTTGCCAGGGATGCAGGCATCAAGGCAGTCAAGCACCCAGGCATCCAGCCAAAAGGAACAAAACTTCATGGCAAAATCAAAGGCCCATGTGCAATTTCCTTAAGATGTAGAGAACGAAGCATTTAAGCCATAGTCACACCTTCTGGCCGCAAGTGTGTATACACTTTATTGCTATTTTAAGGGTATTTTCACTTTTGTATCGACGCGTCAATGATCATGTAATTATAATCATTAATAATGGCAGTATTTAAGCTTAACTTACTATTGTAATCACTAATATTACTATTGCACTTGTTGTGACTAGCGTCCTAATTTAAAAGCTTCCAACATGCTTGTCGTGCTAGGAAGAAAGTAAAAAAAAAATACAAATGCAAATAAATCAAGTTTAATATTTTTCATAGTTCAAGTCTATCATTATATTTTTAATCCCTGCTACTTCTTCCTTTCTTCAGAGAGCTACAATACCAATTTAAAAACATGCTTTTCTTTTTTTCCTTAAACGGAATTTAGTTTGAAGTTCGTTTCTCAGCTCAAACAATGTTCAATGTCTAATCTTAGTTAGAGTACAGAGAATTCGTTTCGTTGCATATACCATTTATATCTTTTTTTTTTGGCTTTCGTTTTTGAAGAAAAAAACTTTGACTTGATGATGACGTCAAAAAGTTTAACAAATAAATTAATTTAGTCGCTGAGCTGATCCCGATGAAAGTTGCTGAGCTGCAGTTTGCCTGGTAGCTTCTTGGCCTGGCTTTTTGTCGGTGCCAACGATGATAGTCCTTTGGGAGTCTGGAGGCTAAATAATTGAATTGACGCTTCTAGCATATTTAGTTGTGCCTGTATTATTATACCCTGTGATGATTTTGTTTAGAACTTTAGAGGAGCCTCTTCAATCCTTAAATAACATAAAAATGCATTACGCATTAAGTTTTAAAATAAATCCTTGACTTCATAATTAATATAATCTAATTATATATTAAAATTATTTATACGTTGAAATAATTTAGTTTTCTACTTTTGTACCGATACTGGAACTACATAAAAGGGTAAAACCAAAATAGAAACTTAACTTAAAATGGAAACCTATAACGGTATATTAAGTTTTAAGCAACTGAAGCGCTTATAGGTTCGAAACTGAACATTATAAAATAGTTTTTATGTATAAATTTTGTGTAACGGGTATCTCCATCTGCCTGTTCATATGAAGATACAGTTTTCAGGAATGGCAAGAAGCACCAAATGAAGTATGTACGTGTGTGGATGAATCACGTTCAACTAAAATTTGTATACCTTCCCTCCCTCCCGAGCAAGTCTAAGCCGATAAGTCGATATAGTTATGTCAGTTTGAACGAACAGAAAGTCAGAGCTAGAAGCACCAAATTTGGTATAGGTGCAGACAAAAAGAGGCCTCCTCCTCAGTTTAATCAAATAAAATAATGAATTGCCAGAGACATCTTAAAACTATACCCTTAAGGCTTCCCTAGTAATTGCATCATGTTCGGATAGTAAATTTGTAACTTGTTCGATTAATACTTTCATATACATGTGTGCGCATTTTAATGTGCTTTTATGGGTGCATGAGTGCAAATACATGTTGGGGTAGCTAAGAACCTGGGCGCAGGGTATCTCTTAGTCGGCCCCTTTCGATTAGAGCGTTGTTAGTTGTTTTAAATTGCATTTGCTTTGCCAGTCTGTGAGCAGCGCGTGTCGCTTGCCACTTGCCACTTGCCACTTGCCTCTTGCTTAATAAGTTTCACGTCAGGTCGTTGCAAATTGATTTGTTAAACAATTTTTAATTGAAATACAACGACGCCGCCAGGCAATATGTCGAAGTTGAATAGGGACCAAACTGATTGCCTGCCTCTTGCCGCTTCCCGCTTGCTGCATGCCACTTGTAAACAGTTAAAGTCGCTCAAGTCAAATGCGCAGGCATTTCTATTGGCAGACGTACGTGGCAGGATGCAGGCTGCATTTGCTGCATGCCACGCTGAGTGTTGAATGACAGCCAACAGGCAAACCTATTGAATTACAAACCCAATAACTGGGCTCCACTGGGCGGCACTGGGCGTGGCTGCAACTGACACCATTTGGCACGAATTGTTGCTATTTTTATATTTTATTTTTTATCTCTTTTGTTACGCCCGCAGCATCAGTCCAATGAAGTTCCAAACTATTTTGAGTGGCATTTTTGGACGCGACCCGCTGAATTTATTGAAGCGCTTTTCACATTACGAGTCCGATATGGCAGTAAATTATTTTGATTTATTTGCATTTCCATCCAGCACAATGAGGCGTATACGTGATGCGAAGCGAATGAAATGAAAATCATGCGAGTTTTATGAATTCAATTAAAGCAAAAAAAGCAACTGAGCAGTTTGTCAGTCCAGCAATTTGTTCGTCATCAAAATAGACTGCGGCTGATGCCCACACATGGCTTTAAGCAGTTTCTGGCTTTATTGAAGATGCTGCAACTCCTACAGCGGTTAGACAATTATCAACTTGCCGCTTCGCTGACTGTTTGGCTGGTTGCTTAAATTCTGCAGTCTTTGCCATTCAAAGCCGCATTTGAAGAGGACGCAGACTGCAGCATTCTGTCTATCTAAGTGTAAGTTTTCTCTGTGCTCCCCGAGTACCATTCACAAATAAATGGCGGGCATTTAGGCAACAGGGAGGCGGCTCTTTCTAGTTCCTTGTGCTTTCCCAACAACAGTTGGTGCATCTGGAGTGCATTCGAGCAGCTCAATGGATACACACACCGAGACAGACGCAGACAGAGACAAAGAACGACAGTGAGAAAGAAAGAGAGAGGGGAGAGAGTCTTGCACAATGTTTGCCTCAATGCAGATAAGAATATTGCTTCAGTTGGGTCTGCTGCAAAGACCTACAGATACACAGATACACACAGACACAGTACAATATTGCCAAAGACACACACAGTAAAATGTTTTCAGTTTTTGCTCTGGTTTTGCGTTCTGGAACAGTTCCAAATTTTGGTTTTTGTCAAATTTTTCGCCGTTTTTAATACTCTAAAAGTAAAATAACACTGCTCTTTGACTAAAATTATAAATAATAGAATTACCATGATGTGTACTATGTGTAATTTAATTTAGCCTTGATTTTAAAAAAGTAAAAACAATTTAAACCTCAATCTTATTTTAGAGTCCTTAGAATAGTTTTGATTAAATAATTAAAAAAACTTTACTATAGTTTTTGAAGTTTTCAGTTACTTAAAAATAGTAATTGAGCCGTGAAATATTAAAAATAATTACTTGTTTGTTAGGTGAACTGATTTTCAGTTCTTCTGCGCTCTAATCAACAGTGTATGATTAGCAGATACTCTGTACACGCTTTGTGCATATGAAAATGGAAATGAAAATGGACTAGTAGACTATGTACTCATTGCAACAGCTTATTCTTTTGTTGAACTGTTTCCAAAGCTTAAGGATATTAAGTTACTTGAATTGGCGCACATCTCTTCTTTGCTTTAGTTTGCTTTTCTCAAAATCACTGGAAACTATTAATTGGTATCACAGGTGCGGTGAGCGGCAGGATTTTTAATTGCTGCCAACGTGGCAGAAAAGTTTCCCTTGACCGTTTAGAGGTTATTGTTGATGTTTGCAGCTGGCACGTTAACAAGCGTAATTTTGGTGCATTGAATCGAAACACACTGCTGATTATGATTGGGGGAAACTAGGAAAAATGTTGGGTTGAGGGCAAGGGTTAAAGTGAAACGGCTGACTTGAGATAAGAATAGAATTGAGAGGGCAATCTGTTTGGCTATCGATTAATCCATCAATCAAACGAATATTCAATTAACTAATCACTAAAATGTGCTTAACTGATTGAGGAAGACCTTCAGCTAGCTTTATCTGGAGATGAGAAGCAAATGTATTTATTTTCGGCTTATTTTCGTATCTATTGATTAATGCGATTTAAGTCATGTTATACCTTTTGTGTTGCTGCTTTTGTCTCTGACTGTTACATTCCAAATGTGTTCACTATTTTATGAATATAAATTATAAGCCTTCCGAGCAGCATATTTAAAGCATTTTAGCTCAAAATTCTTGTTCTCTAAATACAAGGCAAAGGAAGCATAACATTCCAGTATGTCTTTTGTTTTCTTGTGGTTTTGAGTCGTACAGCAAAAGAATATTTTGTGTGCAAATTGTGAGGTTGACAGCAGAGTTTTTCGTTTGAAATTATTTTTATTTGAGCTGTAATTTATTAAATGAATTCTTATGCATTCATTAAAACATATTTTACTCGAAGACTTTACGTTTGTTTAATTCTTGCTGTGCGGCTTTGAGAATACAAATGTTTTTTCATTAATATTTGCTAGTCTTATTACTTGCTCTTGTCACGCGGTACAGGTATATTAAAGTCGTAGCCTTGCACTCATTCCTCGGTCTTCTTGGCTGTTTGCTCTGCACGTAAAATATTTGCCTGTCATTGCACACAACATGTCGCATTTTTCCGCTGGCAGAGGAGCAGGGAATGTGTTTATAATTTCCGGAGAGAAGTCAGATGCCGTTGTGTGGCTGAGCTGCCTGCCTGCGACAGTTGGCTTATTGATTGGCTTATATATTTTTGCATAACGGAATGAATGTTGGACATCGCAACAGTCGAAAGAGAACGGTCTAAAGATATTTATTTAGCATCTGTGTGACACAAAATAAATAAACTATTTTGCTTTTATAATTAGCCGGAATTCGATAGTCGGAATTCATTTACTCTTAGTTTGAAGTTAGATACCACACGAATATAATCACACTTTAAACCATTATTTGGTAAAGTTTGAAATTAAGGTCACCAACGTAATAGCAAAATGTAGATGCAACGAATGCAGCTGATCTTTACCTTATAATGGGAATGTTCTTTAGAAGCTTAACCCGATGACGCTGACGTTTAAATGACGGCACTGCGTGTGACACATTTTATGTTTGTCCAAAAAATAAAATCATCAACTGTCGGTGCAAGAGTGCAAGTGTGTGTGTGTATGGTTTGTATTGGGAGCACTCGAGTGCAAAGGTAAACAGACACAGTTATCAACACATACATACATACATACTCGCACCCACCAACACACACATAGATGAAATGCAATGTCGAAACAAAATTAACCTCACAACCTACTGCAGCTTCCATCTCCATCTCCATTTCCATCTCGGTGCTGGGCTGTGTTTGTGTGTCTTGACTGTACTAAAAGCGGTTTACGCCACTCACAAGTAAACAGCCAACCTCCACTCCGTCTCCTTAACCCCCTCTTGCCGCTGAACTGCAAGTGTTTTGCTGGGCTCCAAACGCCCACACACGATTGTTGTGTGGATAGGTCGTGGCTTTCATTCTTCAGACCCGTTTCTTGCAGCACATACTATCTGAATGTGTGTGTTTGTGTGCCCGTGTGTGTGTAGGTGGTAGTGTGTGGGCCCGCTACCTTAGCATTTTGGCATTTCATCCCCTGCCTCGACGTGGTTAAAAGCTGTTTGCTTTGCTGTGGATTTTCGTTACGTTTTGGTCTGTCGCCCTCTCGCTGCGCCCCAAAGTATACTTCAACATTTTTAACCTTTTACGTATTTTGCATTTGCAATACGAGTGTGTATGTGTAGGTGTGTGTGTGTTCTGTACGAAGGGTAGGCGGAAAGTTGGGTGGCTTGCCCACATTTGCGCTTTTTTCTCAGTGCGTATTTCTCTCTCTCTCTCTTTCAGCTCTCTCGTTTCTTTGCGCTCTCTGGCAACAAAAGCTTTTGCAGTAGAGAAAAACGAAATGTTTTTGGCTTTTGCGGCTTGGTCTGCTTGTTTAGAGTGGCCAGAGTCTTGCAAAGTTTGAGCAACTTTTGGTTGTCAGATTATTTATTTATTTTGTTAGTTATTTATTTCTTCTGTGTGTTTGTTCAACAAATTGAGCAAGAAGCTGTTACATGGCTTTGCAACAACCACATAACTGGCTCCATTCAGTGGTTGCCACATGCAGGTGGTGCAGTTGTCTATAACTCTGCCCACTTGCATTAATTGATGGCACTTCTTCTTAAGGCTTTTCAAATGCCAACGGCTCAAAATGGCACACATGCTAGCAATTAGTGCCAAGAGCTAACGAAAGACAACGACACGAAGAGAGAAAGAGAGAGACAGAGAGTTCGGAACTTTGAATTTGTGTCAAGGTTCATTGTACTCGTACGCAGGGATTGTCAGTTCCATTTGAAATGCAGTTACTGCTGCTGCTGGTTTTGGCCTTAGTTTTTCACGTCTATTTCACGCCAGCCGCAATTAACTGTCAAGGCGACTCGTCAGCTTGTGGCATTAATTGCCAATGAAAGCACTTAAAAGCTAATTTAGCAAACTAGGCTCACACAATTGAGCTTAAAGCGGCTTATACGCACAGCGAAAAACAGCCAAGGCAACAGAAAATTGAAAGCATAATTCTACTTGGGCCAAGTGCAAAGTAACATCAACATCAAAGCCATATTAAGCTGGCCCTGGCTGTTGATTTTATCCACTGGCTATTTGGAAACCAGCAAATGCTCAACAGCTCCTTCTGCCCCTCCTCCTCCTCATCCGACTGCCCACAGCCCAAAAATAAAAAACAAATGGAAAGAAAAAAACCATTTGTGGGGGCACACAAACTTGTCGTCAAATCTGAATGGGTTTTTTGTCGTTTTTGGTTGTTTTTTCTTTTTGGTGTTTTTTGTACCCCTTATCAGGCGTCATGCTTTTGGCAGGGCACATCGATGGCGATGATGACAGCGCTTTCTGGGGGATTACGAATTTTGATTTCAATTCGGTTACATGCCAGGCATCGTCGACTGGCCAGAGCTGCGAACTCAATTTGTTTCGCTTGACAAATGTCCAGTGACAAAAATCAGGCAAACAAAAAAAACACAAAAAATAACAGAGTGCTTCCTCTCCGGATGTTTGTTATTAGCCGCGCACATCCGGTGTGGCACAACGCGCCGGATAGATTCGATGTGCCGACTTCGACTTTGACTGCAATCTACGCGCAGTTTATCCGCGCAGGCGTCTATATTGCGTATACGTAACGTAACGTAACGTAACGTTGCCTTCGCCTTTCGTTGTGGATTTTGCTTCGAATGTGGCTTGGCTTTGGCTTTGCCTTTGTCAGCGGCTTTGTTGCTGTCATGTTGTGCATGGAGCTGTGTCTTGCATAGCCATTTTGAAATGCATCCATTTTGCATGGGCTCCGCCTGACAGTTGATTGCCTGTCAACGCGGCATTCGCTTAACTGACCCACATAAATGTCGTGCTCATGAAACCCGTGACTATCATCAGCTCGTGAGTAACCGTGCCTCTGAGCTTGTGGGTGTTTGTATGCGTGTAAGAGTGTTTTGTGAATGATGTGGCCTAGCAATGGGGGTGTAACACACACACTCTCTCTCACACAATCACGTGTCATTCATGTCAAGCAAAGTTTACGTTTCAGCCATGATTTCCATGCCGTCTCTCCCTCTCTCTCTCTCTCCTGCTATATCTCGCTTTCTCTCGGCCAGTCTTTATCAATTGTAATGCGTTTTTAATGGCAACGTTTTATCTGTCTGTGTCATCTGGGCCAGGTTATTAAAATTATTCATAATTCCCTTTAGAGTGGACACTCACCGCTCACTTTGCTCACCCTCACTAACTATCTGTCTATCTCTCTCTCTCTCTTCGTTTAACCTTTCCAACATTTCATTTTGTTGATTTGAATTGCTTGATTACAAAAACTGAAGAGAAAACATTTGCACAAATGGTGCGCTTTTGTCTGGGCCCAAAAATTGTTGAGCGTTTGCTTTGTCGTGTCACTGTTGTTTTTGCTGCTGGTGTTATTATTATTGCTTTTGTTGTACCTAAATCACTCGAAATGCGTGTCTGTCATGCCACACTGCCACACACTGGCTATTTTTGAGCTGGGTTACTTCTTAACCCCACTTTGCTAACCGCACACACATGTGAATACACACACACCATTATCATTTCTTTATTTACTGAGATTGGCATTTGTGTGGTTGGGCTCTAATATGAAAGCATTACCAAGGCCTATGACCGTATCTAATGCGAATAGTTGATACCGATGTCAGCCTATTTAAGTCCCAAACATAATTGCTTCAAGTTGCCTCTCTGAGAATATTTGAGTGCGCGGATTATGAGCTTAATTATATTGCTGATTAACATAGGTAGCTTGGTAACCAGTACAATTACGAGAGATTAATGTGGAGTACGTCCAATACTGATCATATCAATGACCATATCAAGTGGAAATAAGCAACAATCAATATTTGGGACGATTCAATGCGATTAGCTAAAGTTATAGGCAAAGTTGACTGTGGAGCATTATGGATTAATGACAAATACACTAGAAACTTTATGAAAGTGGTGGAAAGAAATAAAATGAAATAAAATTAAATAAAACAGCCCAAAAGGTGTTTAATGGAATTAGGGTCTAAAAGTTGCGAAGGACACTTCCTCAAGGAAACTCTACTGTTATGAAACCATTTCTTAACGAGTTTTTCAGAATATGTATATGTGGCAATTATCTTTCTGAAACTCCAACATTTAAGAAATTTGTCTTTGGCATAGAATAGCTTTATACTGCTATGAATATTTACATAGATTTTTGCACATATTCTCTCACTGATCCAATCCGTAATTAAAAAACTATTCTCCCAAAATTCCACGACGTGTTGTGTGGGTTTTTTATTAGATCAACACTAATTTAACTTGACATGCGTCATATTTGTTTTGTGTTGTAATCTAGTCCATTTTAATTGCCTTTGAAATATACTTAATTTTTGAGGTCTTTCCATAAGCTTCACTCTCTAATGCAATATTTTGCATTTTTTTTAGTATTTGTTCCATCATATTTTTTAATACTTTCTTAAATAGTTGTTACTACAGCAGACACCCGCAAATTCAAAATCCTTAAATTTTAGAGGACTTTGATTAGTCAAAAAATTTTAATCTTTGGAGATTTTTATTCCATTGAAAAGTGATGCAAAAAATGTAAGCTGCACATGAAAACGTTTTTACTTTGTATATTTTCTTCAAATAAATTGTACAGTAAATATGGAATCTCTAGCTCTAAGACTGTCTGGTATTAACACCTTTTTAAGAAAAATAAACTTTTCTTGTCTATAGAATTCCCAACAATTCTTAATGTTGTATAATTTCTTAATGTTGAATAATAAAGAACTAATGCACGAAAGCATGACACAAATAATCTCCTTTGAACCATTCCATTTTTTCGAACACCTATCTGTGAGCCCCTACTGTATTTCACATTTAAAAGTCGCCCCGCAACAGTATCACATCATGCATACGCCAGGTAAACCAGTAACTATCACAGCTCCCACACGTTACGTTCATTAGCACATTAGACACAATGCAAACCGTCCGTTGCTGTTCAATATTCAACATACGTTCCGTGCACTGTCATTCGCTCTGACAAGTTCAAGTCCGTTGACATTCGAGATCTGGCAACGCTGTCAGGCAGCTCTTCTCCGTTGCCCCTTCGTCGTTGAAGGCGCATCAAACACAATTCCCAAAATCCCAACTGCCAATTTTTTCCTGTTAACTACACGCACACACACACACACACGTTTATACAGGGTATATGTGTATGTGTAATAGGCACGTTCGGCCTGTCGAACTTTCAACGAAAGAGCTTTCGCTCCCGTTGCTCCCGTTTTAATACAAAAGTTTTCACGCTACGGGAGAGCAAAAGCGTCTGTGTGTGTGTATTACTGCGTTTGCTCCAGTTTCGAGTGTGTAGATGCTCGGAAATTTAACTTCGGCTCGTATTTCGGCACACGATGATGGTCATTCGGCTCGAGTTGAACGATTATGAAGTCAAACAAAATTTCAATACGCCAAGTTCAGTTGAGCGCGTCGGACGTTCGTCGTGTCGTTCCGTCCTCGTTCCCCAGCTCGTGCGTGGCGCGTGTATGGCTGTGTGTGTGTCTGTGTGCTTGTGTGCGTAGTAGTATTTCCGCCGACGCTTTATACATATGTATATGTATGTATAGCTGCAGAGAGCGGCTGACGTAGTGGCTGTGTGTGTGTGGCGTGTGTAGTAAAAGTCATTAAAAAACTTATTCAATAGTATTTCACGCACAGCAACAAAAACGCGCGCACTTCTCGGAATAGGCAAAGCGACTTCTGTTCATTATCGTTGCCATCGCCATCGCTATTGCCATCGCCATCGCTATCGTTGTCCTTTTCGTCCTCGTCGTCCTCGTTGTCGTCGTCACGGTGTATGCCTCTAAAATGAGTGAAGAAAAGCGCATGAAATTACCAATAAAAGTTTAATGCTACACTAAATTGCCTCGGGAGCACTCGATCAATACACAAAGTCCAACAACAGTCAATTAAATCTGTTATTGAATACACACATACACACGCACACACAAACACACAATTATTTTTCAAGCAAAGCCTTAAATAAAGCTATAACATATACACATATACATAATCACAGTGGGAACATTTTGGTAAGCCCAGCAGCAAATATTGTGGGGGGTGGTGCTAAAAGTTCGCTCAACGCACGCTTCCTTACACAAATCACATGAAATTTTATAATAAAATGAACGCATTACACGCAGACAATTTACTGTTAGACAACGCTGCGTATTCACAATGTCTGCAAAAGCTAATATTGCCACTCGCCACGCAGCAATCCAAAATAAAATGAGAAACTCATCATCATTTCTGCATTTGGCATGGCATCAACTCGACGCACATGTTGGATGAGGCGATGCCAAAGGCGACTGTCCCACATATACACAAAATTTCTATTGCCAAATGCGCGCGCTTACGCCTCTAGCACACACACAGACACACACATATACATACATATAGACACAGAGAGTGAGGCGTAAGAGGCAGACGCACACACTTAAGGTTCAACAGCCCGACGATTGCCTGGCAAGCAGAGTCAGCGTAAGGCCCCAAAGCAGCCATTATCTTCGACAACGCAACCCAACGAGTCTCAGACGCGGCAGACCCGTCACATTGCGTATACGTCGTGTCGACCGCTCTCCCAGTGCCTTTGTCTGCAAATGTGGCAAAATGTAATTTTTGGCATTTTCTGCTGCTTCCACCAAATAACCTTTCCGTTGCCAACAACTGCCCCCGCGACGCCCACGTTTGAGCCCCTCCGAGTGTTTTTCTCCCAATTTCTCTGGTAAATGCCATTGACATTGGCGTGGGAAAATGTCTCGTGAGGATTGAGTGGCAACAAAAGCTAACGGCATTGTTTATGAATCCATCTATTGGGAAGTGCTCATACTCGAGTATGTAATATAATACTCACATAACATTGCATTGTCATAGCTTATTGACCCTGTTTGCTTTACGAAAACGTTCCTAACAAATTGCAAGTCATGAGAGTCAAGTTTCCGTTCGAAAAAGAATTCCAAGTCTTTTTTATTAATCGCCCCCTTGCACTGAGTTGCATAATTTAACTTATTTCGATCTGAAGAACCAATTAATTTTGGCTTATGCTTTGATTTCTTACAGTTTGCCGTGCAGCTGCTTTTAAGTCTTTTTTATTGCCACTTTATTTGGCTCGCTCTCAGTTTAATTGTTTCGCAACACTTTTAGCTTATCCATAAATAAGACCTTTCCGGCAAGTAAGTAGTTGTTGGACTAAGCTTGTGCTGCCCCGTTTCAATTTAATACCTTTTGTATTAATGAAATTTTTGCGCGTGCAAAGCAAATTATTTACGCGAAGTTTCAAATGCCCGGCCAAACCAAACCAAACCAGACCGGCAGTGGAGGCGTTCCTTTCATGCTGAAAGGGCCTGAAAAGTCTGTGGCATTTGGCCCACTGGTCGTATGCTTAACGTAAATCACATGCCGCTTAGACGATGCCTGCGCTGGCCTGGCTAGTTTGAATGTGGGGTTGAGTGGAGTTCACTCCGAGCGCCATTTAAATCAATTGTGTAGAAATTTCTAAAATGTTGGCAAACCTGCAGTTGGCTGGCCGTGGGATCCGCTTAGATGGTAGTCAAGCGTGAAAAGCAAACATAAATACATATCTCGCTGGCTTGGCAACAAAAATCAGTCAAAAGGAAATACACACACACACACATACAGAGAAGAGACAGAGAACGAGGAAGACTGAGTTAGAGATACGGTTATCACAGCTTTATGTGCTTATAAAATAGAAATTAGAAACACCGTTACAACGGATAAAAGAAAAACACAAAACGAAAGCAAACAAAAGTAAACGAATCGAATCGAAACGAATGCGAATGCGAATGAAACAACAATATTAGAATTAAGCCATAAGACGGAGTGGCAAACAGCAACTGAAACGTATCAAATTATAACTTAAGTACGAGTTACCACCGAATCGAAAGGAGCAACAACAACAACAACAACGAAAACAACAATAATACAATAAAATAAACATAGAAAATAAATAAAATGGCTTGCGAAACAATATAAAATCGAATTCAGAGACGAAATCGAATCGACGCCTTTGGGGCTGAAACTATCATTTAAATTAGAAACACAGCTCCGGTTGTGCAAGTCTGTGAGTGGCAAAACCGAATAGCCAAGTCCTGGACACACAACACACAACACGCAACGCGAACTGCGCATAATTTATACACAAAGTCCTTGCAAGGCCGTCCCCTCCTCGTTCGCCCTAGAAAATCCCCTAGAAAATTGTTCTGTTCTCATTTTGACGTTTGCGTGGAACTGGCAAACTGGCTGCAGCTAAATTGATGTGTGATAGCGCCACAACAGGATGCTTTCTGACCAGAAGCAGTGGCCGCAAGGTGAGTCCTAACCCTGCCCTCCCCTTGCCGGAGTGTCACACGTGTGTGCGTGTGTAATTTTTGATGCCTACAACTTATTTAACACTTAGTAACACATTATCGTGTACTTACAAAATTTGGAATTTAATTTAAAGTTTACAGGCGGTGTATATTTTTATATTTTTATTGTATTTTCAAGAATATTTTACTTTTCCATTTTATACAACTTTACTTTTTACATAAAATAAACAACATTTAATATAATTTGAATATAAATCTATGTATGTGTGTCTTTTTGTGTTCATCATTATTTTTCAAATAGATTTCAGGATAGTTTTCAGCTAAATGTCATACTGATAATTTTTATGCTTAGTACTTACATTCACTTGCTTATAGTTATGTTCCAAATCGCACCCTTCGTGCTGCACTAGCGCGGACTGCCGTCCGCAGTGATATATCCTGTTCCTTAATTTGTCATTCAAATTGTTAAGGGAAAATTACATTTTGAATATTCAAAATAAAACTCACCAATAACTTAATGAATACAAATTTTGAAATGCAATATGGTTTTTACGTAATATAAATTTATTGTTATCAGTTTACCTTGTCTCTCTTTTTGCACTCAACATAATAAGAGGTATGATAATCTACAGAATTTTATGAAACATGAAATGCTTCTGGGAATTCTTTGCACTGAGGGAAACATGACGTTTATGTTATCTGAGGAAGTATAATTAAAGAGATTTTCAAAGGGATTTGAAAATAATTTAAACAGAGAAAGTCAAGTCAAGTGATTTCTTTATTGAAATAAGTACTAAAAAGGTCTGTGCTATGACTAAGAAATGTGAGTCATTGCATTTGCAGGAAACAAAAAAACATGTCATTTGATAATACAAATGATAATGTGAAAGTCCAAAGGCGAGTGCCCCTGTGGCTGTAGTTGATGCTTAAAATGTCATGACTCTGCATAAAATACTTACTCATATCCTGGTGCTGTCAGGCAGCCAGGAAAATCCTGGAAAGCCAGCCAAGCGCTCACTCACATCAAATACTCGTACAATCACCAAAAAATTTTTGCATGCCATTTTTATTTCCCTTTAATATTTATTTATATGTTCTATACAGCTATAAGTTTTGTGTCTGTGCACTTGTATGTGTATGAGTTTTATGCAAATATTGCTTTTTTCACATATTTCTCTCAGTTTTTTGTGTTTTGCGTGCTTCGCTCAGGGACTACTTTTCACCTCTGACCCCGCTGCTGTTTATACGTATTTGTTTTTGTTGTTGCGCTGCCTGCGCTTTAACGCGCAACTCTCAACGCTCAACGACTTTGTGTGTGTATTTTGTACTGTTGTTTCTTATTTGGTTTTGTTTTCTTTTTCCGTTACATCAACAATTTATGTGCTATTTATGCGGGTGAATGCATAAGTAAAATTTGCGTATAATAAATAAAAATGCATATTTTATAGACGCGCCGTCAAACAACGGCAAGAACTTGCACAATTTTATTTGCGCTTTTAAATTTTTTCGAAACAAAAAAACAAATTTCGAGAGTTGTTGGAGGTGGAGCACGCGTATCGGACGGAGGGGCGATTGAAAGGAAAGTGCACTTAAAATACTATTTTGCAGCTTTGGCAACTCAAATACTTAAAGGCTCAGTGGCAGCGCCCATTTGAAGCCCACTTCAAATATTGAAATAAAATTTCATTTAAGGATTCAAACGGAACGACGACTGTTGCCTGTCGCCCTCCGTCACCTTCCTTCCTTCCTTTGCCCTCCTTCTGCAGCTATCCGTTAGCCCGGCAAAATATTTGCAGACAGTTAAAGTGTTTGTTTTTTCTGTGGGCGCATTTCGTTTGACACACACACACGCCCATTTTTGGGCTGCATAATTAAATTTCTCAGTGACAGCTTTTGGGGGACGGACTCTGACGGAGGCGTGGCTCTCTGGCATGTTAATGAACTCCCCAGGGCGTTTTAAAAACGCCGGATAATGCATTGCCTGCAACGGCAACGGCAACTGCAACTCAATCAATCGCCGTGGCATTTAAATACACTTACTTGGGCACGCAGAGTACATGAACTCAGGGCCTGAAGTAGAAGTGCATGTATTAACTTGTTCCACGAACAGCTTTTTTTCTCACACTTGGCTTGGGTAAAACTCGACTTGGGCATCCCTCAGATTCTTTTCCATTTTTTTTAAATTTTTTACTTATGCCATTATCTTTGTCTTAAGCTTATCATAGCTTATTCTGAGCTGAAATTGATTTTCTGTTTTGTGCTTTGCGTCTAATTACATAATATGGCATTCAAGCTACGTTTGCTTGTCGGCAAATTTAAATTTAATCAATAAATCACGTATACGCCACGTATAACTTGGGGTAGTTCCATACACAAGCATTTACACACACGCACACGTCTGTCGTCCCTGTTGTTGTCTGCCTTAATTTGTGGTTAACTCAAGCCAGGACACAGGACAATTTGAGGCAGCACAACGGACATTCTGAGGCAGTGTCTTAACAGTTGTTGCCTCTGCCACAGCTGCAACTGACAACTATTATTAACGGACCCGAGTCCCAGCTTGCATTTGACATTTAATTGTGTGTGGTGAATTGTTGAAATTTCAATTCCAGCCTCAATACAACAGGGATTTTGTCTGGCTCTGGCTTTTGTTATGGCTAAACAAATAAAATGAATAAAATATTGTGATAATAGGCTTAATAAACATTAACCTAATGTTTTTAGCAAACTAACATATAACATATTTTAGCTGACTCTGGCTCTAATCATTTAGACAAATAACATGACTTGCTTCTATCGACTCGGATTAGTTCGTAATTGTATTAATTAAATGCTTTGTCTAATCGGACACAATAACAATGCAAAGCCAAGTAATTATTCAATCTAGGCTGCAAAAACAAAAGACTGAAGTCGAAGTCAAAGTCAAATCTCAGACTGAGGTAATCAATCAACGTGGTTGGCAATCAATCAACTCGAAGCAGACACAATAGAAGCGAGTCTCGGCGACAAATGCAAAATCCAATCGGACAATGAGCTTCCACGCTAGCTGGATCCTATTGCTATTTAGGCCAACTCACAAATTATGGCTAGTCAATTATTAACTAGTAGGAAAGACTACACTCAAGGGAACTTGATTGTTATAGATCCTGTAAACACGAAAATATTATTCGGAGCAAAATATTTTCAGAATAGTTGCAATAGTTCGGTAAGCTCGATTTAATTTAAGCAGAGTTCGAAATACTTAATTCATGTACGGTGTTTCCTTTTTGGCTATAACTTCTCGGCTGTTGATATTAAAAAAAAAGTTCAAATTCATTGTGGGATCAGCACGCCTCCTTTAGTTTCACTGTTGTTGAGCTTAATAGACTCTTTGTACACTGTTAATACAGGGTCTAAAATCGAGCGGCCCAAATTAGCAGCTTAGGGACTAATGTATCTACTGGTCTCTATTGTCGTGTGCACAAAACAAATGCCCGTTGTTATGTCCAAAAAGTTTACACTCACGCTCACACATACTCGTATAAACCAGGTCTATTAATGGGGTCGGTGTGCGGGCATAATTACAATTTGACTCAATTTCCGTTTGAAGTTTTTGTTGATTTTATTGATTTGTGGAGTCACGCAACTTCCCTGATGGCTTCTGCCAACAGCTCGTACTCCCCTCGTCTCGTCGAAAACTGGCTTGGAATTGCTCCAGCAAGTAATTACCAGAAATCATCAATATTTAACAGCTCTTATAGAATCCCTGGCAGTCGCTGCATCCAGATTACACTCCTGCTACTCACATACTAATAAGTCTACGTCTTTTTTCAATTAGGTCGCCGCTCTTGGCGAGAAGACAGAAGATGGGGCTGACCGGGAAGAGGGGGTGACTTTAAGTAGTTGCTGACTAAGCGCAAAGACAACGTCATGAAGTTTAAGTAACTTTTTAAAAGGCTGACGAGGCTTCCATGACTCACATGTGTGCAGGGTGCGATTGTGGGTCGAGGCGTTCAGCAATTTGCATTTCTTGGCGACAATTTAAAAGTGGGGGAAGTAAGGAAAATGGTGCGCTCCATTTACGCAATACCATCGACTTTGAGCTTCGATGTTAGCGCTTTACTTTAGTTGCAACTTATTGGATTTGCCGGTTAACAAACTATGCGCTTTCTAATTAACCGTTCCAATGCTGTGTAATGAATGGCCGCTAAGTGGCTGCGGTTATGTATGGACAAGTGACAACAGAGACACTGCCAACTGCAATGTATAATTTATTGCGGAATGAATAAGATAAACGGTCACACTGCACTATGGACAATTTTTGCATATTCCTGCCAATAATTAAAATATCATTTAAAGAATTTAAGCAAGTGCTTTCAACAATACATTTTTGGTAAAAAACTTCAACTTAGGAAAAACTTTCCGAAAAAAGTGAACTCTTGTAGTTTATTGTCTAGTTAAATGTGTTAGAGCTATTCCGGTTTTAAAATTGTTAGTCGCAATATTTACTTATCTTCAAGTTTCAGTTTCTATAACAAAACCCAAAATATTGTAAATGTGTTGAAAACAGAAGGATCTAAATATCGTTTGGGGTATTTTAAAGAATTCAAAATAAAAGGGCAAAGTTACCATGGTGCACTGGATACAGATAGTTCTTCTTCCTCTCTTATCACTTCGCCACTCTACTCCACCTTCCCCCAACCCTTCTGTAAGCCTCATTCCTGTAGAGTCCTTTGGCACTTCAAAGTGTCAATTTTGTGCTGACCGTGCATATCTGAAAACACACTAGCACAGGCGAATACTCGGACTCATACTTACACACACTTTCACACATATATATGTACGCTTTTGGCCTACACTCTTGTTATTTGGGCAACGGCCAGGTTCTTATTGAATACAGTTGTTCAATTCTGCGCAAACGGCCACGCCTCCATTCGCATTTGGTGGCACGCAAATGGGCGTGCAACTACAATAGGGGAACATGGAAATAAGTGTGCTAATGATGCAATTGTGGAACTGTGCATTATTTATTTAGTTGTATCATTTGCAAGGCGACATTAAATAGCATTGAAGTAAACACACTTTAATAGTTTAATGTG